>VZRZ01001080.1:489622-518768 GCA_013398175.1 Climacteris rufus
CCCCGGGGCGGCCCCGCTCCCTCACCGCCAGCACGGCCGACAGCCCCGCCGGGCCGCGCACCGGCGGCTCCATGGCGGCGGGCTCAGCGCCGGCTCTCGCGAGACCAGGGCGGGCACTGCCCCTGCAGGCGATGCCGGGAAAGGGGTGGCGGACCCCGGGGCGGCACCGCCTCCCCCGAGGGGAGGTACGGCCTGTGGTGCCCTGGCTTGGAGGACGCGCTGCGGTGGCTCCCCAGGCGCCGGTGGCTCTTTCAGCGTGGCTGGCAGAAACAGCCCTGGCTTTTCCGAGCGGCGAAGGAGCCCTGGTGGCGTTTTCAGCTTCTGACGTTGGGAGGCCACCAGTGTCACCATCTGCTCTGTGGGGTCCCGCTGGACTCGGCGCTTGGGGTCGGTGGCCCAGCGCCGATGTTGGCTTTTGGTCTCCTCTCGGCAACACCCAGGGTTGGCTTTAGGGATGGAAGGGCAGGAAGAAAACAGTTTTAAGCCCATGTGGGAGTTCTTTGAAACACAGCTGTGTTCTCCAGGCAGGAACCAGACTCAAATGAGAAACTACTTGTCGCCAAGGAGTGCCTTCCGCCACCCCGCCCACTTCGAGGGCAGAGAGGTCTGCTCCTGCTCTCACCCCTACAGCAGAGCTCACGGAGACGGCTTTTAACTTTGAAAACAAAACAAAACAAAAAAATACAATGGAAAGTGAACAAGACACTGGTTAAACCTTAATTTATAACTCCCTTTGCTAAATGCCTCTAGGTGTGGAAGAACAGACTACTCTTAAGACCTACCACTTAAAGAGTACGTCAGGTTCCTAACAACTAAACCCAATCTAATCTCAAGGATTACATATGTCGGTTGTATAAGTAAATATTACAGATGCTCTTTTAATTTAGTTTACCTATAGCCAATTACAGGTCATCACTGTGACCTGGTCTCTCTTCACTGTTGCACTTCTGCAATTTAGCACAAGATACCTGAAACCAAGGACTTTTTTTTTTTTTCCCTTAGTTTTTTGCTAGTCTTTTTCTCAGTGAAAGTAGTATCTGGGGGTTAATCAAGGATTTCACTTAAATGTTGTAAAATTAAGTAAGGTGATAGAAAGGTGGTTATTTCTACGACCATTGTTCTCTTAAAATTAAGACCAGGGGAGAAAAGATATTTTGATCCCACACTGTAGATTGGACAATAAGACTGGAATAACCCCACGCAGCCGTTCGGTCTGGGGGCTGACCTGCTGGGAAGCAGCTTGGCAGAGAAGGACTTGGAGGTCCGGGAGGACAACAAGCTGTCCATGAGCCAGCAGTGTGCTGTGCCCTGGTGGCCAAGAAAGCCAAAGGTATCCTGGAGTGCATTGGGAAGAGCATTGCCAGCAGGCCTGGGAGGGGATCCTACCCTTCTACTCAGTCCCAGTGAGGTCACATCTGGGATGCTGTGTCCAGCTCTGGGTTCCTCAGGACAAGAGACACGTGGAGCTCCTGGAGCAGGTCCAGTGGAGGGCTACAGAGATGATTAAGGGACTGGATCATCTCTCTTATGAGGAAAGGCTGAGGGAGCTGGGCCTTTCAGCTTCAAGAAGAGACAACTGAGAAGGGATATGATCAATGTCTGTCTGTCTGCAGGGAGGTGTCAGAGGATGTCTCCAGGCTCTGCTTGATGGTACCAAGCAATAGGACAAGAGGCAATGGGCAGAAACTGATGCACAGGAATTTCCCTCTGACCATGAGGAAGAACTTCTTTACTGTGCAGTGACCAAGCACTGGAACAGGTTGCCCAGAGAGGGTGTGGAGTATTCCTCACTGGAGATACTCAAGAACCACCTGGACACAATCCTGTGCCGTGTGCTGTAGGATGACCCTGCTTGAGCAGGGTGATTGGACCAGATGATCCCCTCCAACCTGACCCATTCGGTGACTTGTTGTTTGTAAAGACTTGCAGCTAATAATAAATTAAATCAGTTTGTGTTTTGTAAATGAGGAATGAGTTTCTTGAGTAATTGCTTAGTAATTGACCTCAGAATTTATGTGCAATAGCTGAAGGGCTTCAATGAATGCAGGATGCAGTCACTGCTATATGAGTGGAATATGGTGATCTGTGATGCAGACAAAATGGGTGGATTGGAAATTACTGACTTACTGTGGCTAGAACATGCTGAAATAAAAACTCATGTAGCTTTTTCTGTCAGCCACTCTAGCATCAGTGGAAACTTTCCTATAAGGAAATAGAAGTTAGTTCTTTAAGATTGACTAGGATAAAGTCAATAATGCTGTTTGTCAGCAGATGGTAGCAGATACATAAGTATTGCCAGATCTTTTTTGTGGTATATGTTCTATTGAATTTCTTTTTAATGGAGAATGAAATGTGAATAGAGGATACTTAAAAGGCAATGAACAGATACATTAGTCTTTTATAGGGAAAAAGGTGTGTATTTGTTCTTTTATAGTTTCTTTGCAGAGCCAGCATGCTACAATTAGATCCTAATTTTTAAAATACTGTACTAACCATAAGTATATAGTACGAATAATAATATAGAAATGTTTCTATTCTTGTTATTATAAGTAACTTAAGAAGTTTCTAAAACTCAGTCTCAGTTTCCTGGTGCAAAATTCAGATTCCTATGTATTTTCCTTCTGCACTACATTATTATCCAAGCAGATAGGATGAAAGATATAAAAAACCTGATTAGTAAAAGGACTTTTTTTCCTTTTAGCAAATGAAAAACTTTATGTTTTTCAAAAAAAAAAAAAAGATTTACTTTATATAAGAAATGATCTGAAATCAGACATTTATCTTAAGTTTATGTTGCTGAAAAAGCAAGCTGGCTGGTAAAAGCCTGCATACAATAGAAAATCCCAGATTTAAATGCAAACTTATGTTTCTGGTCATATCCCTACATGCATGTTTCCTAGCAGATCATATTTTGCTGTTCTAGAAACCACTTGGAAGTGCCTTTTATACTTCCTGCAGAGGGAAATGCAACTCAGATTCTCTAGGAGAAGATGTAAGAAGGTGTGCGAGTGAGTGAATGAGGCAGCCCCTCACCTCATCAATCATGGCAAAGATATAAGGTGGGCACATACGGGAGTTACTGACAGGTATTGACAGCCCAATTTCTGTGCTTTGCAAAGATCCCAATGCTGAGTTCTGCTCATCTCTTCATCTCCTGCCTGTCTCACAGCCCGCTCCTGTGGCTGTGAGTGTGTTGTACTGACTCTTTTGGATAGTCTTTCCAGAGCTTTGGGAAGCATGAGCAATTTCACTATGAAAGTAGGCTGAGACTGGGAGAGGACTCCAGATGATCATTGTTGCTGTGGTCACTACCAGGCCATCATTTTTGTCTGCTCTGAAGATTTTCCTTATATTCATGGTTGTGCTCAAAAGCTGTCTTAAATTTGCATTTGCTTCCCAATGCAACTGAAGTGAGCCTGTCTGGTACTCACTCTAATACATGTTTCACTAAAATCCTTCACTTTCTCTGTCCTTGCCATTATAAAATAGTTATTTTTGAGTGTTTCCATTATTTTTGCAGCTGCTGTCATCTCTTTATCTTTTTATAGTACCGGCTTTTGTTGGTTATGATGTACTTGAAAATAAGAATAATAATGATAGTGTTGTAAAGATTTCTTTAGAAACAGAATTTAAAACTGATTGTGGATTGTTTTATGTATGTAATTTGTGGGTTTCAGGTTTAGATGATGGATGCCACTTCATCTAAGCTTGAGGTTACCCCTGCTTTTCAGAATGAGTTTCTCTGGATGACCTCCAGAGGTGTGACCTACATTGCTGTATAATTTTGATTTCCCAATGATATGGACTGGGACCAGCTGGCTTGGGAGCAGCACCGCTGAGCACTAGGGAGCCTGGGGAGTGCAAAAAGCTGAACATAAACCAGCAGTGTGACCTGGCAGCAAACAATGCCAGCAGTTTCCTGGGCTGTAGTAACAGCACACCCAGGAGATTAAGGGATCCAGCATTCATTAGAGCACACCTGCATCTACCTTTGGATACTTCAAATACAAGGACAATAATATTAAACTGCAAAAATTCAGCAGAGAGCTCTCAAAATATTCAGGGAGTTGAAGCATTTGTCCTGGGATGGGGGCTGAGGGAGCTGGACTTCTTTGGCCTGGCAAGGTGTCCAGGGGAAACCTTATAGCAACTCAACAGTGCTTATGAGGAGCCTGTAAAAAAGATGGAGCCAGGCTTTCCTGGGGGTGTGGCATGAGAATGAGGTACAATGCACATAAAATGAAACTAGAAGTTTGGGCTGGATATAAGGAAAAGCTTTTTCCTCATGAGAATAATCAAACAATGGAAAAGGTATCCAAAGAGGTGGAATGTCTCTTTCTTTGCAGATTTTCAGGACCCAGTGGGATAATGCCCTGAGCAACATGGTCTGGCCTCATAGCAAATCTAGCTTTGAGCAGGAGGTTGAAATTACTTTCTAAGGCACCTTCCAACCTGAATTATTCTGATTCAATGATTTCACAACTTAAAATGAGAAAAATCAACTGTTTAGCAGTGTTCACTAAATAATATTGCTTTATCCTGGAAGTGAAATAAATGCTTTTGTATGTTTTTTTCAGAATCTCATTCGCTTAAATTTATCTCTTTCATCCACTTTCTGTCAGGGCTTTTTTTCCTCATTGCAAAGTAGCTTCAGGCATCTTCAGGCTTATCTTTCTTCCTCCCCTATTCCCAGACAGTATAGGCAGTCTGAAATGCAGATGTCTTTTTGTTCTCTACCTACTGGCATGACCGCCTGTTAAATTATTCCACTAATCCCAACAAAGATCTCAGAGTTCTTCAAAACCCTACTGTGTTCTGGCAAAGCAACCAGATTTTATTTCTGTTGGGATCTTTGTCTAGTCAGGGTGGAAAAGGCCAAGTGTAGTCACAAGCAAAAAGCAATCCTGACAATCTCAGATCATATTCTTAATTACACACTTTACTCTCTCTTTGACTCCTTCTGAAGTGTTCTTCTCACAGAATTGCTGCATTGATTGATTTTCATCTCAAAAATATCACCTTGTGTCATTCCATGGGATGGCATAGAAATTAAGCACCTCTACATTTCTTTGATGTATGACTGCATTGCACCTGACACACAATGCAGTGCATTTAAGTTGCAATACAGCTACTGTAATAAAAGGGCAGGAAGGAATAGAAGTATCTGGGATGTGCAGAGCAACTTTCATGATTATATCTGATCTGATTGCAGAACTTCTGTCAGCACTGTATTTTCTGCTTAAGGGCATACTCTTAAGGCACATCACAGCCACTCCTGCCTGTCATTCTTAAGATGTAGAGGAAGTACAAACTGCATGGAGCAGGGAGCAGCAGGAGCAGGATCAGCAACTGGAAGAGACATTTTTTTGAACATATAATTGTGCTGAGAGATCTCAACCTTTTCATCTCTGAGACTGAACATTTGATACAAATCTTGTACTTTGGGGCTCCTGCTGCTTCTTGCTTATCAACTTTCTCCAGTGAATGAAGAATGAAGGGTGGGAAAATGGTGGTAATTCAGCAACAGACAGCCAAAGCTAGAAAGCCAGCACATCCATCTATTGATTCTGGAGCTATCCATGGGCATTGCTTTCTGGTGTTTTGTCTATTCCATCTCCTCAGCAGTCCATAGTTCTGTTGGTATAGTTTATCCAAATGGCTCAGACCTTCTGAGCACTTTAGTTAAGATTTGATTTTTTGGAAATAGAAATTAACACACACAAATGATATACTTTCGAATACAACAATAATTGCAAAGCTGTAAACATTTGTGCATTTATCATGTCACAATATTGAATTAGCACCTATCAGCTCCTTACTATCTGGGAGCTAAAAGCATACGAACTGAGAATATTCAGATGTTGAAATTTTCCGGCATAGGTGTGGGAGCTCCACTGCAACATCTTGCATCAGAAGGGTTGAGAAGCAGTCAGTTAATCCTCCTCCAGCTTTTTTTGCAGTTTGAGGTTTTACAGATTCATAGATTGTTCCACAGTGTCGTTCCCTCGTGAATGATGGGATATATCTCTAGATCTATTCCTGACTGGATGGGTGTGTTGCTGTGGTGATGATGTTTTGAATGGTTCACACACTGCTCTTCAATATGTAATATATGTATTTTAATTCAAGGTTGTCTCCCATAATAGCACACCAGTGCTGACAAGGCCACTGTTGGGAAGATTATGACAGAGGTTTTAGATACTGTTCTGTACATGGATTTTATATGACACTTCTGTGTCAGAAATTTCTGTGGAATCATCAGAGAGATTGAATTACGAGGATTTCCCAACTTTGCAGATATCTGTAGTAGGGACAGAGATTTGCAGCTCCCCTAAAAGCAGAGACATTGTCCTTGTAAAAGAAATTAATCTGTGGATGGAAACTTTGAGGCACTGGAGAAGGAAATGTATGAGAGAGAAATCAGCAAAAACGTGTAGGAAACTAACATACAGCATATCTGGAAAACTTGCGAGAAAAGTCAAATTGCTTAAATTCTGAGTTGATGGTGAATGCAAGAAGGAGACTGCATAGAATCTTTTGGGCAAAGTCTGATTTTTAAAGCTGCAGATGAAAGAATTGCAGACCTAACTCCTGAATTCTTAGTTGCAGGCCTAATGTTTGCACTTCCAGGATTGTGTGATATTTGGATAGTGAAACCTAAAATTGGATCTGTTTTTAAAGTTGGCATTGGTGAAAAACCAGTCATGAGAGTGGTTGTACATAGAGCATGTTGAAGAGCTGTACAATGCCAAAGGTAACCGGTTTCAAATGAAGAGTTCTGGGGTTTAGATTGGCAAAGCTCACGTTCTCTTGAAATAGAGGAATTCAGCAAGAAATATGTCCAGTAACTATATTCTATACTTCCTTCCTGGAAAAGTATTCTATAACTAGATATCTCCTCTTCCAGCTCTGTCCTCCTGTTTTCACTTTCTCTGTCCAGTCCTTTCATGCCCTGCTTGTACCCTAAACAGTACTGCCAGAAAGTAGGGCAGTAGCCATTTGTTAAAAATACCGATAAAAATTATCCCCTGCAGTGTCTTTAGGTGGCATACTGGAAAAATACTAAATGAGATAGAAAAAGCACAGCAGAGGAAGGACAATGACAAAGTATGGTAACACCTGGGGGTACCACTCAAAATCTGTTCTAGAGCCTTCATTATCAATTAAAGAACAATGCTTCTCTGCGTGCTAGACCCCACACACACCATGTGGAATGGCAGCATTCACCCTTTTGCAGCGTACTTTGTAGCATCCTTCCTTGTTACTGCTGTTTTATCTGTAGTGGAATTAAATTTTACCTTGCTTAACAGCACTGTCTGTCTATGGTTTTAAAACAGGCTCTCCTAACATATTGCCTGATGCTGCATTTACATGAGTATGGGTGACACACATTCACAGAGGAACAGGGAGATAAACTTTTCACTGTTGTCCTAATGAAAACAAATTAATGTACGATCATATGAAAATAGCTGCTCTGCCTTCCTTGCCCCCTATTCCTGAAGTAAAACTATTGCATGGCTTCACTGTGTCATTAGCTGTTGCTAGGGGAAAGATGAAGGCAGAGATCTTTTATTTAAAGATTAAGTTTGGCTTTCACCACTAGCAGTAGATAGGCAATCTTCCAGATGTCAGGAACCACAGGAATTAACTGTCTCCCAGCAGTACAATATTGAGGCAAAGTCAGAGCTCTAACTTTATCAAATCTCTTCAACTTTAGAAATGCCCATGCCAAGACTCCAGTGTATTGGGATATTCTCACTGGGGAGAGTGCTTAATCTCCTTTTTTCAAAGCCTTTGAATATCTCTCAAGAGGGTCCTCTGGTCTCCTCCATGCTTCAGAGACTGTGTGTTGATTAGTGCAGTAGCCTTGTTTTCCTTCTCCCAGACAAAATTCTTCAGTTCCCTGTAACAGAGATGTATTTTCATGGGTTTAGCAGATTTAGCTTTTGTCCCTGTTTTTCAAATGTTGCCTTTCTTTTAAATTTGTGAAACATTGACTCTGTAAGGTGAGACTCTGCAGGGACAGCCTTGTGACCTTTGCAGACTGGTATCAGATCATTCAGCCTTGCAATGAAATTTTTGGCCCTTTCCATGTCTGAATTCACCAGAATCTTGACAGAATCGGGGTGGTGACTCTCCAATAACTGCCCATGGCTTTGTTCTCCTGAACTGAAGATGTAATGGTGCTGTAAGACTACTTACATCGATGGGGTTAAAGTTGTCCTCTTTGGAAGTAGAAAGGCCACCTATATGTTTTTGTATCAGCTAGGAGTTTGCAGTGATGATTCCACCAAGATGCTGCTCTGGCTATTATTTTTTTTTTTTTTTTTAGAAGGTCCAGAAGCTTGTGACTGGTCTCCTATTACTTTCCTGCTCATTTTGGATTTCCTTCAACTCCAGAGGAAGGACAGGACATATAAATATTTCCTTTTGCTTGCATGTAGCAGGAGGACTTCAGAGTTGCTGAATTCTTGCTTTAAAGGCTGTACTTTGTGTCCCCAGTAACCCTGGTACTCTGGATTGCATCTCAGTGTGAAGCTTTCTGCTTAGTTTGGGAGAGAAACCACAGGCTGTGCACAGGCTGTGTGCCCAAAGTGAGCTCCTTGTAACTCTGAGCACGGATACTCAGCACATTCATACTTAGGAGAAATGATGCTGCTCAATAAACTGCTAATGCAGATTTGCCTTAACTGTTCAAGTTAAGTATGTTATCCTTAGTTAATTAACTCAGAAGTTCATTCTCGCTGGAGGATATAAAGATTTCTAGAGGCAGTCTGAGGAATAAGGCCTGAGGCAGAAAGTTGAAGAAATCTGTGAGACTTTCCTTCCACAGAAACATTCAGAGAGATATTTAATTTAGTTTGTTTCTGTTTAAATTGAGGGAATTAAATACTTGTCTGTGTGTTTGATAGTTTATTTTTTTTGATATGTTTAATGTATAAAGGAAAAATTAAAATACTGGTTTTAGTATCTGTTAACTACTAATCTGCCATTTTTTTGGGCAGATATCAAGAGCATTTTTGAGAGCTTACATCTAGTTTTAGTGGGGTTTTTTTAGTGCTGTTATCAGGCTACAGTTGTTGCAGGAAAGCCTTCCTTTTATGGACTATAGACTTTTGTGGGCTAACTGGTACAACATTTAAAATGTGTTTGTCAGTGTCCAGTAGCATATTCCTAGGGAAGAATATCAGAACAGAACAATCAGATAGTGATACTTGCCCAGTAAATTCTCTCTGTATCTTGCAGCTCTCTGCTTTTGAATATTGAGACCTGGAAGAAATTTTCTGTGACTGAGATTTGAACTGAAGTTGCTAAAGGCTCAGTGCAAAACATGAACCAATTCCTGGTGAACGCCGGGAACAGGTTTAAAGAGTGTTGGTGTCCAAATACACGTGCAGGAAACCCGATGTCGCGCAGCTGGTTGTGAGTCCAAGGGTATTCAGTGCGCAGGGGAAGATGAGGAGAAATTGGCATCCAGCGCCTTTTCCGTGTCAAAAGCAGCGGCAGGTGGCGCCCTGACTTTGCTGTTCCTCAGGACGTCGCTGTTTCAGGAGCACTGGAGCAGTATTCACAGGCTTTGAGGCACATTCCGAGGAAAAAGTTTTGTGCTATACATCCTCATCATGCTAGCTCCGGGTGGCCGCTCGAGGTCACTCAGCGATAGTCTGGGAGTGATCCTGGTTTCCCGGGGGCTGCAGCTTCCCCAGACGCAGGGCGTCCTCCTGCAGCTTCGTTTAGTGCTGGCTCCTCTGGGGAGAGAGAGCCCCGGGCTGATGTTATGGGCACAAGCGAGGATAAAGGCTAGAGAGAAGGGCTCTGATGTGATTTCCAGCTCTTTTATTTCCCAGGGAGAGGCAGCAGGGAAGGCAGGAGAGGGTCCGGGAGAGGCGGTGCAAGGATCGGGAAGAGCTGAAGGCTTTAGGGACCAGGCAACGGGCAGAGGATTTATCGGGATACAAGCAGGGAAGAGTAACCAATTGGGGTACACAGATTTACATGGAACCAATGGGGAACTGAACAGCCATGAAGCTTCCAGAACATAACCTTACACAGAACATGAAGTAATGCCTTAATTAACCAATAAACTGAAACATGTAAACAACGTTGCAAGGGATGCTGGTGGTGAGCCAGAAAGCTCACCCTGACAACGGAGTGTGACTCAGACGGTGGCAATCTTGGGCTGAGTCCACCAGTCTGAGCCTGTGGGGCTGTGACTTTTGCTACATGCACCGCCACATCCTCATCCTAATTAAAAGCCCAGCACACCTCTTAAGTGTATGGAACAGCGCCTATGCTTCCTGCAGATGTTAATAATTGCTCTTTTAGCCGCTACTGCTAAATATATTCTGTGGGTACAGAGACTTTGCAGACTTCTGTAGGGCCCTACTTTTTGTTGGGGAGAATTGCAGGCAGGGATCTTTTACCTTAAAGGTTAGGAAGGCAAAAAAAAAGGCCACCAGTAATATTTAAAAACTGTGTTGGGCATCTCTGTGGAAACACTGAAAACTGATATTTTTTTTCTGAGTGTCTACTGTAAGCCAACACCTACTGCGTGTCTGCTCCATGCACATTCTACTATGCTGTGCATGAGAAACAGCATCTGCTTTGGTTCAGTGGTGCTGTGTCCCAGAGCTGTTGTTGCTACCGCTATGAGCAGCCAAAGTAGCCAAAGTGACTCTGAGCTTTCTAACCATGCCATAGACACAAATCTAATCACTCACTGTGTTTATCTAATAGCGCCTTATGACATGTTTTTTTACTAAGCAGAATTTCTAAGCTGTCTTCTAAGCACATTTATTACACTTACCTAATGATAATTTGAGATTTATGGGACAGAGGAATTACCTCAGAGTTCTGATTGCTTGTGGATTCTGCCATGCTCCCTGGTGCAACTTAAAATGTGGACCCCAGTGGCTCTTCTTGGTGTCTTTGTTGAGGCTGGCTCTGGAACCTCAGCTAGCTGCACAGAAGTGGAGAATCTCCATGTAATGATGTGATGGACAGTAGAATCCTCTCATAAAATTTAGTTTCACAAAGCAGAGAAGATCTGGCTGTCTTTCCAAGAAGAATGGTTGCATTAATAGGTAAGCAGTTAGTCTGCCTTTAGTTTCTTGATTTTGAATATATAATGCTCAAGTGTGTGGCTAAACTAGGTTTTGGCCATCTATTAGGTGAAAGCAGATTACTACAGAGAGATGGTCTTGGGCTGCATTCACAAGAATCCAAGTTCCTTGTAGTCTCTAGACACTCATGATGACGGTGTAGGGAGAAACTGCCCCAAAAATGAACACAGTAATTCCCATCTTTTGGAGAAGGAAAGTTTTGGTAGAGCAGATGGGTTAGCATACAGGGATAAATAAAAATCCTAGAACTTAAGTGCACCTGAAAATAAGACCTGAAACTTGTATTATATAAAGTTCTGTTTGGATTTTTTTCTGTGATGGCTATATGCTTGATTTGTAAATTGCAGAACAGGGTGTTTTTGATTTCACAACATCAGTCTCCTGGAAAACGCTGCTGTTTATGACTCCTGGTTTGAAGAGTCCTCTGTTATGAACAGTGAAACTCTGTGTTAGTTGCAAGCACCCAAAGGCGTGAAGAAAGTCCCTGGGTTTTGATATTAAAGAATGGACTTCTTTTGGACTTTTAATTAATGTTTCTGTGGGAAAAAAAATAGATAAATAGAAAACATTTGATGGAACATACCTAAATGTTATTGTTTGAATAAGGAGGTAACGAAAGAACAATGGGGTTTTCAGGTCTTCACATTTTCTTGGGACACTATGAACAGTTTGGCAGTGGTATACAAAGAAAGCCCATAGTAAACTGAAAAAAATATAGTAAGATAGACTGTAGTTTCATTATATTGACATCAACTGTAAGCAATTGTAGTGATAACTGGTGTATTGTAATTAGGGGATGCACAATGTAATGATTAATGGGAAATGCAAAGCTGAAACCATTTTCTTTCTTAAATATATCATGTTCTATCTGAAACTGTAGTAATTAAAATGTTTAAAAACAGACGGAGTTAAGATATTTGCTACATGTATGACAGTGAAAATGAAATAATACTTGATAGGTAATTTTAAAGAAAAACTCAATACCGAAAGAAAATTTTAGAAATGGGAACTTGAATTGCAATGTCAGAAAATAAGAACTATTGACTTACTGTATTGATTCCTTTAGAAATGTGTGTGTGCATGAAAGTCTGTGCACTTGGTGTTCTCTGCTAACAAAAAAGTTTGAGAGAAAAGTTAATTACAGAAAACACCTTTTTCTTACAAACTTTTGCGGGAAATATAAATTTAGGCTGTACTAATAAGAGGTTTGCTTATAGCAGCTGAAGGGTTCAGGACTACTGAAAGCCTTAGAGGCAATTCACTTTTATGGGAATTTTGTGCAAGACCTAGTCAGCTCTCTGATTTTACCTTTTCTATCCCACTGCTCTCTGTAAGAAGACCTGTTTGGGGATAAACATAAGGAGGAAGACTCCTGTATAGGGCATTCTCAAGTAAACACTTAGTGCTTTTTTTCCAGACAGATCAGTAAGCAGCATATCCAGTTATGTTCCTACCCAGTCAGGGTGCTGGGAATATTCAGTTTTCCATAGTTTTCTATGTATTTGAAAGTAAAAAATTGGTAGTACCTTGTTTAGTCACCCATCTCCAACATATATTTGTAAATACTGGAGAATTACTGGTCTAGAGAAATGATGAATATAATTAAGGATTTAGAAAATGTCACTGTTCCCTCAAAGGATTTTTTTTTTTTTTAATTTGAGTTGAATGCTATCAATGTGGCACCTCCATCTCTGGATATTTTCAAATCTTGAGTGGACAAAGCCCTGCACAACATGGCCTACCCTTGACTTTACCCCTGCTGAGAGTAGAAGGTTTGATTGCATGGCCTTCATGGTCCTTTCTATTGTACATTTTTGTATTATTCTGAAGAGTCTGTTTCAACTATTAAAATACCTCTTTTATAAAGGACAGGATAAATCAGTTCTATTCTGACATAAACCCTTGGTATAACGCATATATAAGTTGGTTTTTTTTCATTAAAATATTATAAGAATTTTTCTCCTTGATTTTTTTGAATGAGAAGAGTACTTTCTGCATAGTTATATCTTTACCTTGATGATAAATAGTGTTGCTTGAATAAGATTTCTTTTAAAGAAAAGACTTTTACAGCCATGTCTGCTTTTGTTAGTCATGAAATATTCTGTTTTCCATGCATTTCTTAATTGTTGATGTTAATGTAATCTTTTTGGTTTTTTTTTTTTATATATTAGAGGACACTTTTCTTGAGCAGGGAGAGAGTAGTATTTCTTTTTTGTGATACGTTTGGCAATACCACAAATTTCATACCAAGGGGCTGTTCCCAAAGAAGCCTTTTAGGAGTTAGAGTGTCTGAGAAGCAGCGAGAATGAAGACATTGGTGAGGACACCATGCAGCTTGAGGCCCTTCCAGGATCAGATACCCGAGAAGGAGGGGCTGGCATGGTGACAGCTGTGAGACAGCTTCTTTAGCCTCACCAAAGAGCCTTTACACAGGTGTGTGTGCTCAGCTTTGAGAAAATGCAGTCTTTGATAATCCTGTTGAAATGTGTCAAGATGTTTATACCCATAGGCTCATTTCAGCAGTTGATCAGATACACGAGGTGTTGGGAGAGTGACAGCCAACAGAGTGACAGTGTGTGTCAGTTCCTCAAAACACTGGCAGAGTTTGTCTAGAGCCTAGACCCAGGTCAAGACATGCCCAGTCCTTCAGAGTCTAGGCTGAGAATCCTTGGCATCATTTTAGAAACTGTGAGGCTTTTATAATAGAGAACACATTAATTAGGAAATGAATCTCTGGCAGCGCTTAAGCAACACCTTTACTGAAGTCAGCTGTTGCCACTCATAAAAACAATAGCAAAGGCTATTTAGTATTACACTTAAGAATTACATTTTAAAGGCTGTTATGGAAAGTGAAAATCACTTATACAAAAAATTGGAATGTTAAAGCAGAAGAAATAATTTAAAAGCTAAGTCTATAAAAGCTGTTCTGATAATTTTTTGTCATCAAGATGAAGTCAGTATCATTGTCAATTCAGGAAAAGTTACAAATTACTGTGTATTTTTTAGTGTTACCCAGCATAACCCAAAGGCTAACAGTACAATCCAAACATACAGTGAGACAACAACAGATTGTAATTATTAATGTTTCATCTTGAACAAACCCACACATTCTCTTCTTTCCTTGTAATGAGAGGGTAGTTCTGAATTTTCTTGGTGGGGAGAAGGCATACACCAAGTTATCTATTTCTGTTAGCTTGCCTGAAGCAAGCTCAGTGCTGTAAAATTTGAAACAGAAAGCTGTGAAAAAAACACAGGAGAGGAGATTAGCACAATGTGAAGATCTGGCAGCTACCCAATTGTCTACTCTGTCTGTTATTCATATCACCATGGTTTCAGTGGTTGTATCATTGTGAATGAGATGAAGCCATAAAGCATTAACAAGTGATTTGTTTTTTTGTTTCTATGATAATTTTAATAGGGTACTGAGGATGTGGTGCTGTTGTGATTTAAGGTAACAGCTTATCAAATGAAATGTAGTGTAGCCAGCTATTCATTCTTGCAGAGGGCGCATGGATTAATGTTAGCTGTTGAAGTTTTTACACATTCTGGTACTAGACAGGAATGTTTCATTGCTAAAGGAGTTCAGAAACATGAGACACTAACACATTTGGGGCAAGATGGAGAGGAGGTGGCAAAAGCCAGAGTGTGGCTTTGAAAGTAGGTGAGGAGAAGAAAACAAAGAGAAAGGATTCTTTAAGGACTAGGGCAACGGGCCTAGAAACAAAGCCAAAACCAAAACAAAAAAAAAGTCTGAAGCATCAATAGATTAGAACTAGCTATCCCATGGGTGATTTTCAAATATGTGCAGTCCTCCATAGATGTTGAGTACCAAAGAGAAGAAATGCTTTAAACAGAAAGAAGCTGGCTAGGGAGGACTATGGCCTCAACCAGGATGACCCACATACTGCCATGCTGCAAGATTTTTGCCTTGTCAATGTGAAACTGGCACTTTTGGAAACTTTTGTTTTGCATCATCATTCACTTTTCCATGGTCAAGCATTGTGGTGGGTTGACTATGGCCAGCTGCCAGACACCCACCCAGCCACTATCACTCCGTCTCCTCAACAGGACAGGTGCAGAAAATGAAATCGAAAACCTCAAGAGTCAAGATACAGACAGGGAGATCACTGACCACTTACCATCAAGAGCAAAACAGACTCACCTTCAGGAAAATTAATTTATTGTCCATTAAAGATAGAGTTGAATGGCAAGAAACAAAGACAAAAATGAAAACACTTTCACCCCCTTCATCCCAGGCTCAACCTCAGTCCTTCTTTCCTGGCTCCTCTATGTCCTTCTTTCCACACACTGGACAGTACAGAGAGATGGGGAGTAAGGACCATAGTCAGTTCCTAACACTTCATCTCTGTTCCTCCTTCCTTCACTTCTCCTTTTCTCCAGCATGGATCTTTTCATGGGCTGTAGTCCTTCAGGATAAACCCACTCCTACGTTGCCTCTCCAGTCTGCAGTTCATTCAGAGCACATCCATCTGCTCTGGCAAGGGTGTCTGTCCTGGGCTGCAGAGTGGGTATGTGCTCCAACGTGATCCTCCACATGCTGTGGGGTGACAACCTCCTTCCCATGGTCTTCTCCATGAACTGCAGTGGAACCTCTGCTCCAGTGCATGGAGCATCTCATTCCTTACTGCTTCTTCTCTCGCCTTTGTGTCTGCAGGGCTGTTTCTCTCACATTTTCCCTAACTCCCTACTGCATAGTGGTTTTTGCCTTTTCTTAAATGTATTCTCCCAGAGGTTTTGCCATCGTGTCTGTAAAGTTCAGCTGTGCCCTACAGTGGATTGGTTGGAGCCGTCTGGAGCTGTATGTGTCACACACAGGATAGCCCTGTCCTCTGCTCACAGTGACTCTTCTGCATCCCCTGCTGTCCAACACCCTGCCACATAAACCCAGTACAAGCATCATGACATCTCTAGCTACTTTCTTCAAAAAGTGTAGGAGATAGAGAGGGTTTATCTGTTGTCATTAGGTGCTGAGCCATGCCTGTTTGAAAAATATCAGTGTTTATAGTCTTCCCTGTGGCCTAGATGTAAAAAATGCTGCAGTATTTTTATTTTTTTTGCAAATGGGGACAAACTTAATTGATGGAGTCATAGTGCTTATCTGCATATGGTTGATAGGACAAATTCTCTCTCTCACTGGGGAATGAAACCTTACCTAGACAGTGAATGATCACATTGCCAATTCAGGCATGCACTTTTCTTGTGCCACAGCGTGATGGAGCATTCCTTTGGTAGTCTTTCTGCAAGCAGAGGTGTCTGTGGAATTTGTAAGTGCCAATGTTTCCAACACTTTCTGAATGATTTGAGCCTTATTTGCTCTTCCTTTACTCTTCATTTGCTCATAATTACCAATGTGAAGATGCAAGAGAAAAATGTTACTGTCACTGGACTACAGTTTCTGCAACAGCTGTCCTCCCAGCCTACAGCAACTACTTGTAGCACATGTAATGCACAGTAGGAGCTCAGAATGTGAAATGCTATTTTTGGCATTATTAGTAACAGTGGTGATAACTCTCCCCGTGAGTAAAAAAAAAATCTATTAAATGATTGTTAGTGAAGTGTCATTTTAGGAAAAGGAGTTACTTGTCTTGTAAATACATGCTGGTTTTCACAGGCACTATTGTGATGTTTGCTTTCCAGTTCAATTGCTTTCTGTCTTCTCTTCTGGCCTTTGATGAGTCAGAATCCATGCAAGGACTGACATTGTCGTATGTATGAAATGAGAAATTCCCTATTTTTGGAAGATATAGATGCCTCTTTCATAATTGCTGTAATCTCTACTGAAGGATGTAATCTCATAATAAAACTACACATATAACAGTTGAAACTGCATAACCTTTGCTGGGAATAATATATACAGGACGGTAGGACAGTGAGAAGAAAGGATTTCTAGCTCTGGCCACACATATAACAGTATGGTTACATACCATATTCAAAAGTGACGTTACACTGTGTGGATGCAGGAAGAAATGCATGTGCCATTTGAACAGGAGCTCCAGAGGAGTGGTGAGTGGATGGCAAGGAGGATAACACACCCACAGTGTGGGTTACCAGGGGGAGACAGGTCTCCTTTTAAAAGCAGTCGTGACATTGATACATAAAGAATTTGCATTTCAAGGTTAAAAAGAGAGGCAGAAAGAGGAGCATGGGATAGATCAGCAAAGAGAAAATTCTGGTACACAGCTGGCAAAAAGGAAAGGGTAAAAAAACTGGGCAAATATAACACAGCAGTTGAAAACTAGCACAGAGCTGGAACACATCGTTTCAGAGAAGGAGGAAAAGCCACGCAGCACTTTAAAGGATTGCCAGCAAAAGGCACTCCATAATTAGAAAATTACAGTTAAGGGGAGCTTTTATGAAAACACAACATATTGGCACACCCCTCCCCCCCCCAAAAAAAAAAACCCCAAACTCATCATTGTAAACATAAGAAATCTTAATGAAGAAGAGCTAGGTGCTGCCAAAGTAAGCTGCTTCTAGTTCAGGTGAGCAGTATTGTAAAATTTGTGAGGAAAGAGAGTGGGGGAGGTGAGGGCATTTCTTTGAGTGGTGACTGACTGTTTTCAGCAAGCTTGAACAGTGAGGGGTGAGGTGAAGGCAAACCACTGCTCTGCTTTTAGCAAGTTAGAAGCTGTTTGTGGGAGGAGATCTTACATGCAGCTGCTGAGATAAAGTGTTCATATCTGCCTCTGCCTTTTTTGCTTTTTACTTCCAGCAGTCTAAATTTTAACAGCAGGGGAAAAAGGGAAATGGCTTTAATGAAACAGGAGCAAAACATAATTCTTACTGGAACTAATCACAGCTGCTTGAATGACCAAATGTCTGCTAAAGGTGATTTTCTCATGCCCTTTATTTCAGGAAAAATGTGTGTGACAGCACTCTGAGTATTCTCACCTGTACGTGGCTCTTCGTATCAATGATGCGTGCATTTATGTCTTCTTAGAAGAGAAAGCTACCATGCCCAGAAAATTCTCATTCCTTTGTTGGCCAAAAATACAGTGTAAATATTGGAAATTTCTCCCTGGAACAGCAATTGACTATGCAAAAACCTCTCCTTCCATTAGATGCTTATTTGCCTAGCAGGGAGGGTGATGGAGGGGAATTCCTTTCTTGAGGTCAGGAACATCCCAGTACAGTGCTCATGTTCTAAACAGGATAAACTCTTAGCACATGAATGGCTGAGGTGAACTGCAGTCTACTGCTGAAGATTAACTATGAGTTTCTTTTTCAGTAGAGATGCTCCAAATACCTTTATTATCTCATTTGGATATGTTGGTAAAAAGAGCCATGGAATTAATTTAAAGACATTGCTTTGAAGTTTGATGTTGACTGCCAATGTCACCAGAGCCAGGGTGGTGTGGCTGCTAGAAGAGAACTCCACCATTCAGTGATATATACATTTACTTACTTGGTAGGACAGGTACAGCAGGTGGGTAGCAATCCCTGTTCTATGAGTAGATCTCCCTCCCATCAACATGCACATGTACACAGGAATCAGAGCTTCAGCCCCACCAGCCTGGTTTAGAACAGCTAAGTACCAGTTAGGGAGCAAGGTGCTTTCTCTGACTGGTTTTGTGCTGCACCCACAGTGGACAGCTCAACTCCTGCACATGGTGGTTCCTGTCCTTGCACTTTTGCTTCTATGGATGTTAGACATCTGTATATTATGACTCCCTCTCCAGCAGATAGTACCATAATTATTTTTTGCTTTCTAAAGGCTCTGCTAACCTTGTAGCCCCAGAGCAGCTCTTGAACTCTCTCCATCACTGAGGCCAATTAGAGGTTGCTACCAGTTGTGGTATATGTTACTCTTCAGGCTCTGCCCTGAAGTGTTTCAGGAAAATGGGTATATTTGTTATCCAGGTCTCACCAGATGAATCTGATCACCTTATGGTGCAGGTAACCAGCAGCAGTCCATTGCACAGGCAATCTGTGTTACTGCTGGATAGTATGACACCTGGAAAAGGCTTAAACCAATTGTCTGCAAAGTCTCCAGGGAGTTCCTCTGGAACCTCTTTCCTGCTTGGCCTGTGGCTTATTTGACAATACTGGCGGTCAAATAAGAATTGGGCAGTGAAATTGATGTAAAAGCCTACAAATCAGTGTCTTGGATTTTCAGGTATGTAACTGCAAGTCTGCTAAGCTGTCTCCATGCAAAGCTTAGGAAACAGTGCTTGCCTTTCAATAATCTTCCTCACCTTTTTAAGCTTTCTTGACCTGAGAGGGAGGTACATGATCTGTAGGTATTTCCAATATTGTATTTCTATGCAGTCATTCCTGGGACAGTGCAAGACTGGTGCCCTATCCCCTGAACTGCAGTGTCCTGTGTCCTCACTACAGAAGGGGCACTATATGTGGGCTCCAGTGTGCAACCTCTTGCTTTGTTCCACCAGGAAGAGCAACTTTTCTTAGTAGAACCAATATTGTCTGGTATTGCAAGGTTTATAACTCTGGCTGTGGTCATAGGTAGAAGTCACACCTAAAAAGAGTCTATGTTGCTCACCAAGCTGCTGATGTAGACACCATTAGAGTGCTTCAGATGGCACTTAACACCCTTTTTCAATTGCAGAGTCATGGCCTATGAAATTTCTTCTAATCCCTGAGAGCTTCATGGCTAGAGGTTTAGCAAAGCATTGTCTTCTTTCTGTAATTTTGTTGGAGATATCTTTCTTGGAAGAAACAAATTCCTTTTCTTTAAAAGACTACCCACTGTTATTGTGTCCTTGCACATTGTCCTGGCATGCAGAGAGGATGTCTTTGGTTTTTTAGCATTACCAGCTACAGGAACTTTTTCTTGTTTCTGAGAAGGGTAGAGGAAGGAGGAGAGGTGAACAATGATCAGGTGAATGTCTGGCATTTCCAAACCTGCAGCTGGTGGCTACGAAAGAGCTCATAGAACACTATACTTGACTACTTAGGCTGACAAAAGTATTTGAAATCTAGGTTAAAGGTTTTTGTCTTAAGTTGCATCTTGAAAAAAGGTGGCCAAGTGTTTTTGTACGGCCCACATCAACTGACCAGAAGATAAAAGAAGGCTGAGCATACTCTTGCAAAAGGGAGAATTAGCTGTCAAAAGCACATGTATAATCCTGAAGGATGCTGAAATGCACTTTGGCCACATGATCTGTCCATGAGGACACTGCTGTATAATGACATTGTGATGCAGCACTATATGGATGAATAGATAAGAGGTGATACGACAAGATGTTTCTGAAGTATCACAAACTCTTCTGTGTTCCTTGAGTTGTTTTTAATCCCTACAGAAAGAAAACACAGCTTTTCCCTGTTGCTGCAATTTTGTAAAAACATAATAAATGCTTTCCTGTTTCTTTCATGGCCATTTTGTGCATAATCTGCCCCAGCAGAAAAAGCTAGATGTGCACTAGTTCTGTGCTGCTCTCTTAATGTGACTCATGTGGTATTTCAGACTAAAAATGTGATACTATTTCCATCCTTTACTGGAGTAAGAACGTGCAACTAAGCAATATATAGCACAGCTGCTTAACTGCAGAGTAGGTTGGTGATAACTTGAAAGTACAGAAACTGAGTATTTTGTTTTGCAAAGTCCCTTTTGCAGTGCATCCACTCCTGTGCATCATTTGGAAAACTGAATGGGATGCAACCATTGCTTCTGGTGAGAAGGACAACTGACATGGGCTGTTCTCTATGGTCTCCAAGTTTTCAAAAACCCTTTATTCAAAGAACTGCAGCATATATGTATTAAATAAAAAATATAAAAATTTCAAAACATTCTGCTTTCAATGATTCAAGGTGATAATGTTAGCATTGAGATGTCAGTGCTACAATGTCAATATGGCTGATGAATTAAAATGTTTTATAAATGAGATTTGTTTAATTTTTTTTTCCTCTTTTTTTTTTTCCTGGGAGATGTACTTATGATAATCTCTTTTACCTATATAATGATTTATGTGAATTTATACACCTTATCAGGAACTAGGCTTTCTACACATTTTTAATTGAACAGTAACGGAGCTTGACAACATGTTATAAACCAAAGTTTTATTGAGGCAGTGGGAAAGATGAACAGTGAAATAGCTACATGGAAACTCATGGACACCAATCCCCAATAGCAAATACAGCATCATTAGTGATGCCATGGCTTTGCTGGACTTCCAGGGACACTTGGTGTCTGAACCATCCAGCCACAACAGGAAGTCATGCAAATGTCTTTTGCATGTGAGTAGGAATGATGTCACCCCTTGGCTCCACTTGTGGCACTGTGATGTGAGAGAATCCTACCACAGATGAATGATGTGGATGGTGTCCTGNTCCTGGGAGATGTACTTATGATAATCTCTTTTACCTATATAATGATTTATGTGAATTTATACACCTTATCAGGAACTAGGCTTTCTACACATTTTTAATTGAACAGTAACGGAGCTTGACAACATGTTATAAACCAAAGTTTTATTGAGGCAGTGGGAAAGATGAACAGTGAAATAGCTACATGGAAACTCATGGACACCAATCCCCAATAGCAAATACAGCATCATTAGTGATGCCATGGCTTTGCTGGACTTCCAGGGACACTTGGTGTCTGAACCATCCAGCCACAACAGGAAGTCATGCAAATGTCTTTTGCATGTGAGTAGGAATGATGTCACCCCTTGGCTCCACTTGTGGCACTGTGATGTGAGAGAATCCTACCACAGATGAATGATGTGGATGGTGTCCTGCCTATGCTGCTGATGCCAGCCAGGGGCAGGGTGTTGGCCATCTGTCAGTGTGTCTGATACTGGTTGTGGCAGGGTATCACCAGTCTGGCTGGGCTGACCATACTTGTCAGAGGCAGGGTGTCAGGAGCTAGGCTTTCTATCCATTAAAAGAGAATTATTATGAACTCTCAATTTCTTGTCAATGCTTAAGCCAGCAACTCATGAGAAACAGTGTATAACAGAGTTGGAATAGGGGTACAACCAGGTAAACTGTTCACTAGTAATGGGAGATTTTTTGGGTTGCTTTTCAATACTTGTAAATTATTTCCTTATTTTATATTTCCCTTTCAACTACAGCACTACTTTCATTCATTCTACTGATGCTCCGACCAGTCCTTGCTGAGTCTTGGGATATGCAGCTGACTTCCAGAGACTGAAACTGGAGCTTAGATAACTCTTGTCAATTTTCAATCTGGAAGAAAGTGTTGATGTGTTTTTTTCACACCAATTGAAGGCAAGAGGTTTCTTAGACACTGTTATAAGACCTCAGCAAACCTACCTGCTCCAGAGGTATTGTGATCTGCAATATTCGTCAACCATTTCCTTACCAAATCTCTTGACTTCATGCTCCATGCGGTATCTGTTATGTCATGTATGTAGTGTCTGTAGCTGCAGGACAACCTCAATGGCTGCAGGGAAGAGAAGGAGCCATAGAAAATATCTAGATAAAGCAATAGAACACGGGAGATATAGATGGAAAAGGAAAAGACAGCAAAGCCTAAAACCATGCTGAAGTAAATTCCATGTCAGTCACTGATTGATAGTCAACTGTGTTACTCCAATTTGATGTGCATCTACTTCTCGATACACCTGTTAAAAAAAAACAAAAGTGAACCATTTTCTGTCACAGTTTGAGAGCAGGAGACTGAAGGGGGATCTCATTGCAGTCTAAAACTTCCTTGTGAGGGGAAGAGGAGGGGCAGACACTGATCTCCTCTCTGTGGTGAGCAGTGACAGGACGTGAGGGAATGGCCTGAAGCTGTGTCACGGGAGGTTTAGGTTGGATGTTAGAAAAAGGTTCTTCACGCAGAGGTTCTTCACCAAACCATAAGGTGGTTGGGCACTGGAACAGGCTCCCTGGGGAACTGATCACAGCCCCAAGCCTGACAGAGTTCAGGAAGAGTTTGGACAATGCTCTCTGGCACATGGTGTGACTCTTGGGGATGGTGCTGTGCAGGGACAGGAGATGGACTTGATGATCCTTCTGGGTCCCTTCCAACTCAGCTTATTCTGTGATTCTGTGATGTGAGATTTAAAGGTGCTTTCAGTGATCCAAGGAACTTGTTATGCCATACTTGTCATAAATAGTCATGTTTACTGACTATACTTAGAAAAAATGTATACTGTATTGAGCAAACACTTTAAAATTCAATACTTCTCTTTTTCTAGTCTTTCACCAACCCACCAACACACATTAATAATATAAGGTCATGAAGTACATAATTGGAAAAAGTACCTGAAACTATTGACATAAGGGACTTTTAAAGAACCAGATTGTTTAAAAAACTGTTTCAACCAACTTGTTTTTGATTGCAATCCTGATGTTTTTGAGATGCAGATGTGCTCTGATACTAAATTAATAACTTGTCAAAGAAGCAGTAAAATAGCATGCAATATTTTTAGATTTTTTTTTTAATCGAGAAAAAAATTCAGAGAATCTGAAATCTGAGATCAAGTTATTAAAATTTTTAGAGAGATGCCTCTGCCCAAATTAAGGTGCAAACAAGGCCATATGCCAAAGTCGATAGGATGGATTTTATTTAACAGTAAATGAGAAAGAGAGAGAGAGAAAGAAAGAGAAGGAAGTAAAAAAAAGAGATGGAGGGAGAGAAAGAGAGTGACGGAGACAGATTAAGTGCAAGATATCACCACTCCCTGATTCCCAGCGGTGTCCCGTTGATCCTCTCCATCTGGTTTTCTTGGTGGTTAGGGTCCCCTGAAAACATAGAGTTCAGTGGATTGATAAATGTTTGGGCCAGGTTGGAATGCCCAGGTACCTTCCCTAGGGTGGGGGGGAAGGCAAGTTTGACATTGTCTCTTGCCACAGACTCTGATCTGTTGCATCCCTTTGCATCACGTGCAGTGCTCCGCTGCAAGGCCTCTGGAATCAGCTGGGAGTGCTTTGGGGGTCTTTGATGGATTCTGACACCTCCTCAGATGCCCCTCATGTGAATCTGCCATGGATGTGGCCTGCTCACAGTGTGGGGGTTTTACAACTGAGCCAGTTTGTGTAAGGGAGGGTGTTCCCTCTGACCAGGGGTTACACCACACCCCCCAAAACTCTCCTCCTTCCCCCTTGGTTGGGGGAGATGTGTGCAAACCTGGCCTCAGGAGATCAGCCTGTGGGCTATGGCCTCCCCCACCCCAAACCCAGCCAGATCAGATTTTCAGCACGGCTTCTGGGTTTGGCTTTCTTGTGGATGCATTCTTCTCCCTCCGCCTTGTCTACCTCTCCCTAGACCTGAAATAATTGAACAATAATATCACCTTTATCTCATCTCAAGTTCACTTAGGCAGCTTAACTCACAGTCCAAAGTTCCAGGCAGAGGGCATATTCAGGGAGGAGTGGGCTTCGGTGGTCTCAGCTTCTTTATACAATTTTGCCATAATGAGCAAACCTACTTCATAACAATGTTTAAGCCATTAACCATAACATTTCAGTCTCTGACAGAATCTAATACAGCCCATGCAACTGTAATGACTAATCTTGTTTCTTATGCTCCTAATGGGAACAAAACAACTGTTTCATTCAGCCTTCTGGGATTTTATCTTCACACAGACACTTCAGGTTGATAAGGTAGACAACAAATACACCATATAGCAGCTACGTTCTTCTGGGCTGCATTAATTTATTTGAGTGCCAGATATCTAAAAGTTTGTTGTCTGAGCCTAATGAGTAACCTTAATCTCTTCATGTGCTCTTCATGTAAATAGGCATCTCCAAAAGATGCTTCATCTCGCTTGCTTTTACAGACCTACTTTAGGATGAAATGGAGAGAGATTTTATAAAAACTGCTTGAATCCCAAAAAACTTTCTCTGATGATCTATGGCAGGTGTTTGGCATGGAAGGACTTTTAATATTCCATGTGGGAGGCCTGAACCAGTTTAGTTTGGAGCAGCTATATACTGTCCATGAACCCACTGCATAATACCTTCCCTAACTCCAAGTTAAGAAGTTAATTCACTGACAAACTCTGGTTAAAATGACATTTAGGATTGAGTTGAAATGAATTTAAGGTAAGCAACTTGCCATTACCCCTGCAAAACACTTGTAAAATAAAGATATGCGCATTTTTAGGAGGTATGAAGAACTTGAAAAATAGTAACCTCACAGTCATTATTTAGAAACCCACATTTATTTGTTCTAAAATTGAAAGTGAAAAAAAAAAAAAAAAAGCTTTGTGTATTCATTCTACCCTCACCAGAATGAAAATAATCAGGTGTTAATTTGGATGTGATAAATGTTTCCAGTTCTACTTCAGAAAGTATTATTAAAACTTGACGGGAGCTAATGGCAAACACAGGCAGCAAGTATTAATGATGCTGGAGACCTAGCATAATCAAGTTGTAATAGCTGCTTCCAAAGGGATGTTTTTGTCTTCTCTGCAGGGTTCAATTGTCTATCAGAGACAGGAGGAGAGCATCTGAGCAGTAGGAGAGATCAGCCTCCCAGGCATGACAGTTGTGTCTGCTCCTACCCTCACGTTATGCTCCTTCCTCTCTTTCTGGTGACACATGTCAGATGAATTAATGATGAGCACTAGGCCTTCAGTAATAAGGAAACACTTTTTTTTTTTTAAGTTCTCCATTTGCTTTAATGCAGATATGTGTGCTTAGTGTGATCCTGGCATGGAGTTGGGTGAAGATAATCATGCCAGGGATGAATTCACATTGCAGATAACAATTTTGAATAGATTCAGTAATCTGGGCCAGTAGCCTGAAAACCCTAATTGATAAAAAAACCCCCAGCTTTTCAAGGGCAAGATCTTTTTTTGTATATAAGTACAAAAAAGTCAGACATTTGTAACTTTCTGTTGCCCTGAGGGTTTGGACCACCTATAGAGATATCTGTCACTATGCAAGCCTGTAAGAGTAGGAACAAGAAATTACTCTATCAGTCTGGATCCAGGAGACTTATCACTTAGAAGGATGAATATTCTTGATGCTTCTGGAGGTTTGTGTTCATATTTACATGAGCACTTGCTATCTCCTGCACAGGATAGAGTTGCCTATTTTGTAGTCTGGATCGGATGTGAATTATGGGGTACTCCCTGAGACCATGTATGAGAAAGTTAGGAAAGAACACAGATGACAGAACATCCTGGATTTTACTTAGATGGAAGGTTTTTACATACTTTCAGATTGTGAGACTATGTAACTCAGAGTACTGGAGAAGACTCAGCCTTAGTGGTATCTGTTAGAATATGCATGATCCCTCATCCTCTGTGTGGATTACCTGTACTCCTGTTTTTTCCAGTTTCAAAGCCTTTGGAAATTGCTTTAATTCTGAGGAAAAAGAGTAAGGAAATAGAGAATGACAATTTACAAAGATCTCCAGTTACTGGCACAAAATTTTTACTGAGTGATTTGGTCATTGAACTTCGTGGCTTATAAGACAAGTAATTTGATTTGTCTAGTTTCAAAATGTACTTTAAGTGTTTTCCCACTCCCTCTTTTCTTTTTTTCCTTTCCCCAGGAAATTGCTGTTTCAGAATGTCCATTTCCAAAGGCAGGAGATGTATATTAGTCTCTTTCTGAGAATAATTTTTAGAGATGGGAAGAGGTCCCTTAAAAGGGACAGGAAGAAAGAATTGATGTACAGAGTAGTACCTTAGATTAATCCTGAGTTAACAGTGTTCAGGACTCACCTGCCTATTGCAATCTGCTACAACACCTGACAGGTTGAGCTGGACTCAGGCTTCCTAAACCCTTTCTTAATTGAGATAAGCACACAATCCCTGCCAAAGTCAATCTGATAACAGTATTGTCAGTTCCTCTCAGTTGTGATGCCCCTTCAGGTGTACAAAAGTAGTTTGGGTGAAGTGAGGGTGTGGCAGCGGGACGCAGCAATCCGATTAATGAGACAGCATAAGCTTAGTTTTCAAAGGTCAAGAGCCAGCCAGCAGCCTGTTTATTTTATTGTCCTTTTTTATAATGGGAACTCAGGTATACAATTGGCTGGGTCCTACTCACCCCAGTCCAGTACACATAGCAGAAGAAGGACAACAACAGGTGCTTATCTTATTGTTTTCATACTTTCCATGTGAGAGAAGGAATTTTGTCACAAGCAGCCCCAGGCAGAAAGCCTTGGGCCACGACAATTCCCCCTTTTCGTTTAAGAGACAAAAGGGAAGGTATTGCCTGTGGTCCTCTGCGGGTCCCTTTTGGAAGGGAAAACAAACTCAGCATAAAGGGTCTGCTTGGTAATGGCCAGTTACCAAACAGAGCCTAATTGAGTACCGATAAGGGGTCTGCTAGGTAGTGACCAGTTACCAAACAGAGCCCAAACCAGATGCTGGTTTTAAGGTGGACAGAGAGACTCTTAAGCAATACCATGAGTGATATATCTATCAAACCCAATTCTGTGTCTCAGTTCTATCAAAATTAGCTCTAAACATAGCTTTTGAAGTCCTTGTTTTCTGACTCCATAATAAGGAACTTAAAGTTCAGTCTCTGCTTGCGGAAGGACCGTCTGTCTGACAGTTGGTATCCTGGCTCTCGTCAGAAAGATCATTTGGTTGATGTTCTGCCTCTGGAGCCGCAGGTCAGGGCGAACACCTCTTGCAGGCAGCCACCGTACCGCAGTATCTGCGGAAATGCAAGCATACCCATGGCCCCAAGCAATAAGCTCATGCGGGCCTTCCAGGCGTCAGTGAGTAGGTTCTGTACCCAGATCATCACCCGGGGCAAGCGTGTCTTGCCTTATAACTGCAATGAGAGAAAATGGTTTGAGATAGCAGGATTATTTGAAGTTGGAGGCACTGTAAGGTGATTAATGGTATACAAGACTTTTTTCGGTTCATTTTGTGGGGCTTCTCCATGCATTCCCCCTTTTTGTTTAAAACCAAAACATGCTTCAAAACACCAGAAGCATGTCATCTGCTATGTAAGCAGAGTCAGTGACCAAATTCAAAGGTACTTGAGAGAACCACTGAAAAGCCATGGCAACTGCCTGCAATTCAACCAGCTGGGCAGAGCCTGACTTGTGGCTCTTCAGCACCTGCCATTCAGATCCCCTTTTCCAGGTAATCTGTCCCAATCTGCACCCCCCAGGCTGCCAACACGTCCCGCCCCCAAAGGTTAACTGCAGCTGAAGTAACACAGGGCTGGATCATGGCCGTGTGTCCCTCTGGGTCTCTCACCAACACAGGTCGCTTGCTCGGTTGACTCTGTGCGCTTCCTTCTAGCACCCCAATGGCCAAACCCACCAGGGCCAGAGGCCATGGAGAAGGCCATGAGGAGGAGGAGAGAACCATTACATCAGCACCTGTATCAATCAAACCTTGTAGCCGAATGTGGCGTGGGCAAGCTTTGGGCAGTATCAGGGTGCTGTCATCTGCAGCCTCTGACTAGAAATGTCTGCAGCCCAGCAGACCTGTGCAAGCTCCGAGGATCTGGTGCTGCAGTCTCCATCAGCCTGTTGTTCTATGCAAGTATCAAAAGGCAGTAACTGAGCAATATGAGTTTTTTCAGGGATAGTAAGAGGAGGTGTTGGCGTCGAACCGAAGCATGAATCTGACCTGTAAAGTCTACGTCTACAATGTCTGGGTGGACAAAAATCCCTTGATCTGCGACCTCAGCTTTCCTTACCAGCAGCCCAGTGAGTCCCTGACCTAGGGGCCCGTATATATCCAAAGAAACACTTTGGATGCTGCTAGACTCTAGGACAACTGTCCTTGCGGTGTAGACGTCGACAAGGGTTGGCCCTTGGGTGCTGTCTCTAAATTGGCTGGATAGGCCTGTGCCAGTGCCCTGTTCTGGGGGAATGGTTGCGCAGGAGGGCAACTCCCCCGCGTTGCACCCCTCCTCACGTGTCCTGACAGAGGACAACCATCAACATGGTACTGTGACCTGCAGTATTCTGAACAATGACCTGGTTTACCACACCTCTTACACTGGGGAATCCCAGTCCCCATTTTTTCCTTTTTCTGTGATTTAGCTTTTTTCCGTTTGTTCCCGGCCTTGGGCCGTTTTTGTCCTTGGTCAGCAGGTATCTGACCAGGTGGCAGAAGCGCAGCCAAAGCAGATCTTTTGTGGTCCCCTGA
>VZRZ01001080.1:519755-599284 GCA_013398175.1 Climacteris rufus
CCCAGCCACCGCAGCTTTCCGCCCCAGGGCAAGCGCTTCTTCCTCCTCACTGTCCGAGTCCTCAGACCGGGGCTGCCCCGCGAGTCCCACAACGAAAGCGGGAGCCGGGCCAGGCAGAGGTGGCGAGCCGAAAGGCGGCACAGCGGCTCCGCTCAGGACGCCGTGTGGAGGAGGCAGCGATTCCGAGGTGGAGCGCCAGGCGATTCCGCCGGCCGTGCCGGCACACCATCGGGCAGGGCTGGCTGCTGCACCGGCGCTGGGACCGCCTCTGGCACCGGGACCGCCGCTGGGGCTGGCACAGTCCGCCCGGGATCCTCCGGCGGTCCCATCAGCACTCCCGCATTTGGCGCGGAACGGAGGGGCGCTCCCTCCGATGCGGCAGGATGCGCCGCCTTCATCGCCCGGGCTGGCGGAGCCGGCGCTTTCGGGTCGCGCCACTGTCCCACGGCTGCCGCTCTCAAAAAAGCCTCCGGCAGCCCTGCCAGCTGCTGGGACAGCCCCTCCAGCTGCCGCGATATTCCCAGCAGAAGCCGCTCCGCTCCTGTGACGGCCGGGGGTCGCACGGCGGCGCGGTGCCGAGCAGACTCGCAGCGGGCGCGGCCGCAGAACGCGGGGCTATCCCGGAGCCGACCCGCCCGGGGCCGGGGGACGCGCGGAGGAACCGGGGGGATGTAATCCCACGGAGAGGCATAGCGGGGCAAGCGGAGCCGCCCGCCACGACCGGCGCGGCCGGGGGCTCCGTCGCCTGGCCGTCACCGGCTGCAAAGCAGGAGCCTAAGCCCAGAGAAGCGACTCCTTGCTCACGAGCAGTCTCTAGATGCGTTAAAGAGTCCAAAACCCGCCTNTAGATGCGTTAAAGAGTCCAAACCCCGCCTCCAGGTACGATACAAACGTACCATGTCCATGTTCCTGAACGTCAGTTCATGCCAGAGCTCGGAGCCAAGCTCCAGCCACAGCCCAGTATCGGGCTTGGCCACCAGAACTTGGGTGAAGCCGCGGCTTAAAGCCCAGAAGAGTCTTTGGACCCAGTCCAAAAGAGCACGCAGTGAGCGCTCAGGCACTGAGGCATCGGCGGCAGCCAGGGCCGACAGTACCGACAGTACCGACAGTACCACGTCCGTGGTCGGGCCAGAGCTCCCCATCTTTCCAAAAAACCCCCGAGGCGGAAGGGGGGGGAGGGAAGAAAGAAGGTGGGTGGGATGCCGTACCTCAAAGGCGGCACGCACAGGACACATCCGGGGTCACCAGATGTGGCAGCGGGACGCAGCAATCCGATTAATGAGACAGCATAAGCTTGGTTTTCAAGGGTCGAGAGCCAGCCAGCAGCCCGTTTATTTTATTGTCCTTTTTAATAATAGGAACCCAGGTATACGATTGGCTGGGTTATACCTGCCCCAGTCCAGTACACATAGCAGAAGAAGGACAACAACAGGTGCTTATCTTATTGTTTTCATACTTTCCATGTGAGAGAAGGAATTTTGTCACAAGCAGCCTCAGGCAGAAAGCCTTGGGCCACGACATGAGGGTGTAAAAAAATATCTGTAAACCTGGTATGACATCCTCCTTTCCTCAGCAGACTAAAAAACTCCCAAGAATGGAAGGCCCTTGCTGGGGACAAGGAGGTATTACACGAGGGGTAGGAGGGGAGTTTATGTGAATGTGGGGCACAGGCACTCAGGTGGTTAGACAAATACTCATAAATGAAGGAGATAAATAAAGGTAAAGAAAAGAAAAAGTGATATAATATTTCAATCTTTGTCCTTTACTTGTGCTTTTGAGCCAGAATCTAGGCATGTCAATGAAAAAGAGGAAACAAACTCTCCACCAATTTATTACATTAAAAAGTCAACATTACTTTATTAGCAGCACTCGATGCACGGGGAAATCGCCTCAAAGTATGAATCTTTTCTCCTTGAAAGTATCTAAAATATGTGGTCAGGTCATAATGTACTTACCATTCTTTGTTCTGACACATAATCCTTGTTCTCAAAACTAAGATATCTATTGTACTAATAGATACTGTACTAGATATTGTACTATCTATTTGTACTAATCACTGTATGGTACAAAACTACACATTAACCATGAACACAGGGTTAATGCACTATTGTGCTGAAGTTAAAAGAATTTTCCGACATTTTCCCTCACTGCTGCATAGACTTCTTCTTAAAGAAATATAACTTGTTCAGTAACAGGTGTAGATTGCCAAGAGGAATTTCTTCATTCCCAGCTCCTATTTTTCACTTTGTGTCTTGAAACACACCTGAAGCTATCGCCTTACTCCTCAGATCTAACTGAAAGTTGAGAAGCTTTGTTTTCAACAGATTTGGAGGTTCAGTGCAGTGTGTTGGAAGACTTTCTTTTAAGTAACAAAATGAGGATTTGTAACTTCAATCGAAATGCAGAATGCTGAAAAAAATCACACGTTTTAACTCATTATGAGGTGCTGAGCAATCCGATACCTGAACCATAATTGTTTGCTCTAGGAAAGAAAAAAATCTATCAACATCAATGATCCAATTTAAAAAGGGGGGGTCACATTCTGTGGCAATGTGTTTTTTTTAAGCTGTCATGCTTAAAAGCAGCGGCTGACAAGCAGGATGGTGTACTGGGAAAGCAATGTGGCTTGGAATAAATTTCCCCCATTCCAGAAGTTATACCAATTTGCCCACCAGTCTTCCACCATTTTTATTATTTTTTCCTTTTTCCCCCCTCTAACAAACCATGTATATATAATAACTCTCATTGGTATTAATTGGTCATGCTTTTGTAACTTTCTAGCTGGCAAATGCTTCATTATCACCTCACCTAGCATTGTGAATCAGCAGGATGCCAGCCATTAGTGCATAGTGTAAAGGAGTAGCTGCTGTTATATTGAAATCTCACAGAAACCTAATAACATGGAGGCTGCTCTGCTGTAAGTCAAAGTCTCTGATCAGTGATATCCAGTGCTTTTATTAGAAATTTATGTTTTCATTTCAGTTCCATTGAGACATTTAGATACACACTAGATTGTGCTAAACAGCATTTACCAGGGACAGGACTTGAGTTCTGTATCTTTTCAGGGATTGCAATAAATACGTTTTTTACAAGTGCTGACTGCTGTATGCTGTCTTTGTCTTTCCTACACATTTCTCTTTTTTGTTATTGCTTTTGTTATTAATCATATTTTAATTTAGAATTAACATTTTAATTTGCTATTTACATCAAATGGTCTTGTACTGTCTCAGAGAATTTATACTTATTCACATAATTTGGTTGTAGATATCTGTGCACTGCTGCTCCAGTAGGCATCATTCCTATGCTTGTATTTAGCATATCCATTGCATAGTACAGTATATGGCCACACTTTCCCATCAGACTCTTGAAAGGTTATTGAGTCATAGAATCAGCTGAGTTGGAAGGGGCCCATCAGGATCATCCAGTCCAACTCCTTGCCCTGCGCAGGGCACCCCAAGAACCACACCATGTGCCTGAGAGCATTGTCCAAACTCTTCTTGAACTCTGTCAGGCTTGGTGCTGTGATAACTCCCCTGGGGAGCCCCTTGCAGTACCCAGCAACCCTCTGGGTGAAGAACCTTTTCCTGCTATCCAACCTAAACCTTCCCTGACACAACATCAGGCCATTTGCTGGAGTCCTGACACTGGTCATGAGAGTGAAGAGATCAGTGTCTGTCCCTCTTCTCCCCCTTGTGAGGAAGTTGTAACTGCAATGAAGTCTCCCCTCAGTCTCCCTTCTCCAGGCTGAACAGACCAAGTGACCTCAGCCACTCCTCCTAAGGCTTCCCCTCAAGGCCCTTCACCATTTTCATGGCCTCCTGTGGACATTCTAATAGCTTAGTGTCTTATGTTGCAGTGCCCAAAACTGCCCCCAGGACTCGAAGTGAGGCCACCCCAGTGCAGAGCAGAGCAGGACAATCCCCTTCCTTGCCTGGCTGGCCATGCTGTGCCTGATGCACCCCAGGACATGGCTGGCCCTCCTGGCTGCCAGGGCACACTGTCATTTTCCCATCAGACATGGAATTCTGTTCAGGTGTTTGGCAAGGAGGCAGTATATCAAGCCCTTCTTTCCACTGGGACACTAACTGGTTCTGGTGTTTTCCCATGGTGGAATATCTGGAAAGCAATCCTTAAGGAGAGAAAACCAAGAATCCTGGATGTGATCTGAGCCTTTATACTCACAGCAACATCTGCAATTGTCCACAAATAGTGTCTTTTTTACAGTTTTCATCACAGTGGCCTCAGCCTACTCTTTACCAAAACATCTTTGCCTTTTTGTAATTTCTGCTTCAATGTGCACAAAGTAAGTAAATAATATTGCTGGGATACTGAACATAATGCCTAGTCACCCTCTTGGTTAGATATCTTGAGTTGTCTCTGTAAACTTAATGCAGAAAATGACAAAATCACTTTGAAGCACCTCTTTCCTTCTTCCATTTACAATACCTCTAGAAAAAGCATTAGTTCTTTTAGTTGTGTAGTTCATCTTTATAAGGCTGCACTGCCAATGTATCCCTCTCTAACATCTGGGTCTTTTGAGAGTAATGTGAGTCTTGAAAGGAGAGTGACTGGTGCCATACTTGTACAGGCTCTAAAAGCAGGTGTTACAAGTGCAGCCTGTCCAACAGTCACCTTTTGTTCCCATGCTGTACCTCCCCTTTGGGAAAGCTGGCTAGCACAGGGAGTACAGGAGTTGGCTGTGATTCCTTTGCCCCCCAATTTTGGATTGCTAGTGAAAGCCTCGTGCCTGTGGAGTGACCATCTGTGACTCTGGAATGGCTGAGTGTTGGCAGAGGTTTATCTCCCTATCTTGTCTGTGAAGGCAAGTTGGTCCAGAATAGGCTTTCTATGTATGCATTTGTAGCAGGGTGGGCTGTGTTGCTCCATGGCCAAGTGCAGAGTCCTGGGTGGGTGTGTACTTATGTGTCCTTGTGGGACTCTGAGGGGAGGGAGGAAGGTGTGCTTATGGTGGGCATTGTGTGCTCTGTAAACACAGATAGCAGTATAGAAATCTCTCACTAATGCTCCTGGTCCTGTGTGCATCTGGGAAGCAAGTAAACTTCTCCAGTACAGTGATAAGGCCAGTAGGCAGCACTGCCAGGCATCTTCCCCTGAAATAGCAAGACGTCTTTGGCTGTGATTATAAATTCTGGGTTTTCAAGGCTGGCTTGCAGATGTATGAGTCAGTAGGCACCCAGTTGACTTGTAGTTGAAGTAGTTGAGTAGGTTTCAAAGGTGTTCTTGTTATTCTTGGTGGCAGATAAAGCCTTCTGATATAGTGTACTTCCTCCTTATGCCCTGCTACTGTTCTGTTTCTGTGCAGTGTGGAGAACAATAGGGGACTGTGAATGTGTGTTGTGACAGGTCTTTCAAAGTGCTCATTGCCTGTGCTGCTCACTACAAGTAACCTTCCCTGCCGTTCCTCTTCATTGTGTGTGCTCCATTTGCAGTTCTGTACAGTAGAAAGCTGTTTCTCGTGCACTCAAATATAGTTTGACCTTTGCGGCAGAGGGCTGGAGCAATCAATTTACAATATAGGGCATAATTTTGTACTCTGAATTGGCCAGATAACCAACATGCTCAGCCCTTACAGAAGTGCCTTATACATTTTCTTTCCTTACCACCTACATCAACCACTGTTATTTCATCACTGATTGTGCATTCTGATGATGTGCTCTCTCACCACAACAGAAGAGCACTACGATTTCCACTGTGTGGGTGACAGAGGTCAGTTGGCACTCTTGATAATGGAGTTTAGATGCCTCTACTTGTCTGGCAGCATACTAGAGTATGACCTTTAAAAGTTGAATGGGTTATTTTTTCTAGGCTTTGTTTAGTAAAAATCACCGGTAACTGGTCTGTGGCATATTTCTAATTAGCGGCTTGAAGACACTAAGCATTGAGATAGCATGGAGAAAATGCAAAAGAAATAGTGACCGTGGGGTGTTGCCCATTTTTACTGTTAAAAATAGCCAACTCTTGCCAGACAGCTTTCAAGGACGAGATTCTGTAAACATAGCTATGTTGTTGTAAAAATTATCTTGTTTTACATTCCTTTCCCATGGACACAGATCCTTTGATGGACATTTCTTTTAACCACTGTAGTTAAAGACGGAAGTGTTAATTTTCTCCAATGAACTGTGATTTCTAAAAGTGTATATAAGAATTAAACGAAGGTGGGTTCCCCCCCCCCCCCCTTCCGCCCTTTGCTCTGAACACAGCTCTGACTCCGTCTCCTCTGTTCTGCGTCTCTGGCAGATAAGCCGTAATAAGTGGTAATAGCGGGGTAACGTAGGAGGAGAGAGTCCAGCAGAGGGGGACAAAGATGATGAGGGGACTGGAGCATCTCTTTTATTAGAAAAGGCTGAGGGAGCTGGGCCTGTTCAGCCATGAGAAGAGACGACTGAGAGGGGACCTTGTCAATGTCTACAAGTATTTGAAGGGAGGGTGTCAAAAGGATGGACCAGGCTCTTCTCAGTGGTGCCAAGTAATAGGACAAGAGGCAATAAGCAAAAAGTGATGATCAGGAAGTTCCACTTGCTCCACCTGTTCCACCTGCACTATGCACTAATGGCTGGCATCCTGCTGATTCACAGTGCTACTGAGGTGATAATGAAGCACTTGCCACCTTAAAGGAAGAACTTTATTGTGCAGTGACCAAGCATTGGAACAGGTTGCCCAGAGAGGTTGTGGAGTCTCCCTCACTGGAGATATTCAAGAACTGTCTGGAGACAATCCTGTGCCAAGTGCGTTAGAATGCTGTAAGTTGGACCAGATGACCCACTGTNGTGCTACTGAGGTGATAATGAAGCACTTGCCACCTTAAAGGAAGAACTTTATTGTGCAGTGACCAAGCATTGGAACAGGTTGCCCAGAGAGGTTGTGGAGTCTCCCTCACTGGAGATATTCAAGAACTGTCTGGAGACAATCCTGTGCCAAGTGCGCTAGAATGCTGTAAGTTGGACCAGATGACCCACTGTGGTCCCTTCCAACATGACCCATTCTGTGATTCTGTGATGTGGTGGTGCATCCCCACACCCCGACCTCCTCAGGCTGCACTGTAATCTCAGAAATGCTCATTAGGTCTCAACCTTGATGAACAGCACCTGGGCTCAGCTCCTCTTGAGCAGATCAGAAACACTGCCTGCTCTCCCAAACCTATGCTGTCCAACAAACTCCTGTTTTTTTAACAAACAGCCTTGGAAACTTTTTTTCTTGCCTAAGTAACAATGCAAGTGGAACAACAGTTTTGTTATTGAACTTTCAAAGAAAGTTACAGACCTGAATTGCAGCCAGAGTGGAAGATTAACATGACCAAAGTCAATTCTCTTGTGACCCTATAAACTGCAGTCCTAAGTGAGACACTTTGAGCTCACAATGTGAGTCCACAGTGGGCTGTGACCAGAAAACTCCCTCTGAGTGTCAGAGCCAGTGAGCTTTAAAGTTTGCCATACTTGGATGCCTGCTACCAAACACTGCTGTAAGAGCCTGAGCTTATAGCCCTATTCCTCCATGGGGAGGATGGAAAGGCATCCAACATGAGTACTTCACTGAATGCAAGGGGAATTTTTCATAGGTTTACCTTGTACACACTCCTTCAGGTCTCCATACATGCAAGTGTGAATATCCTATAACTGATGTCCTATGAATGTTGCTCTCCTAGATTCTGAAGTACTTTAGATTAATAAATAAATTTGGCCTATAGGTGAGTTATTGTGCCTATAGTAAATTCTATAGAATCTTTTGTTAAATTGTTTAAATTAGGCTATCAATTAAGTGCTATGAAGTTTAAATGTTGTTAAAACCTTTAGGTCTAAACTGAGAAATCTCAAGCTCAGTTTGGCAAGGGGCTTCATTCTGAACCTTGTGACTCAGTGAGAGGGTCTCCCTTACTCTTTTTATCCTTACCTTTTCCTATCCTTACCCTTTTCCATCCCCAGTCTCCACATTGATAATTTTTGATTGCATTTAGGTTTAGATTAATTGATTTTAGATTTTAGTCCAATTTTTCTCTGTGTGCTTTAAACATGTTGTAAGTAGCAGAGTGAACCTTGCCAATGAACCTTGTCATGCTTTCACTTAAATAATAAACCTTCTTTTGCTGATGCCTTTGCTGGTGATTGACCCATCTAAAGCACTCACTCACACCACATGTTTCTGTAAATGGGAATGGGGTGCAGTTGAATAGACCATTAAATACAATGCTGCCATTGCTAGTAACAGACTGCAGACTTTTTATTGACTTTGGAAAGCTTCTGGACTATGGCTTGCCAAGTTTAGTTTGTCTGTACTCTTTTACTCTATATAGAGTTTATTTTAGCTTGTTTAGCTAAACCAGCAATAGTTTAACAACCAGGTAACTATTCTGTAACTTGTTTCGCTTTAGCTGGCATTATGCACTTGTGTAGTGGTATAGTAATTTGGATGTCCTTCTGCAAATTACAGGTAGCAATACCAAGCAGTTCTTCTGTGTACAATGAACTCTCTATGGCCCTAGAATAATGATGTAGTGAATTGGAGTACAAGTAAAGGATGGTAGCAGAAGTCTTGATGGTACAAGAACAGCAAGATACCAGAACCTATAGACAAATCACCAATGGTCAGTTATAGCTCATTAAAGTAATGCAATCTTGGGAGCTCCATAAATCCATTATGGGTAACAGAATAAACCCCAAATACTCAACATATATAAATCACGGTATCTATAGCATATTTAGGTAAGATCTTGGATTATGGACCATGAAAAAAGAGCAAAGGGTAGTACAAATTAACATTAAAAAATAACAGTCAAACACTCTCCACACTCTGAAGTGAGGAGGAAAGAAACCCCACTATCAATATCTATATTTTCCTCTGCTGGTTCTCCTTGTCTTCTTCATGAGGAGGACTGGAGCAGTAACTGGTTAGAGTAACAGCAGAGATAGAAGGAATGTGTATGCATGTGTGTATAGCAATAGAAGGAATGTGTATGCATGTGTGTATAGCAATTTTAACTGTAGAATTTTGAGAACTTACCAGTGAATTTTCTTTTGTGTTCTTCCTTGCTTTTTCTGTAATAGTTGTGTCTGAACTATAAATAGATATTTGGTTAGAATGTTAATGTAATAATTATAAACAATAAATTATTGGTTTCACCTAAAAGTGTGTTTCTGTGGTACAGATAAACTGCACATGGTGTAGTGTAACATGACACAGGTTAAAATCCCTGCTAACTACATCCAGAAACGTGGTCCTTCATTTTATTGCTTCAGCGTATTACTGGGGTTAGAGATGAAGAGGCACAATAATTTGTGCAGATGGAGTGGCAAGGACAGGCTGGGTAAGGGTGTCAGGAAGATGTGACATGACTTCTCTGGAGTTATGGGTAAGAAGAATAAGTGTTTCAAAATAAGTAGTCAAGCAGGCTAAACATTACTGCTTAGTTTAAACATTAAGTAAACAATACAGCAAGAAATGAAGCTCCATCTAGTGTCATATATTACATGTTATTTAAGATCTATTATATTTTAATAGTATTGATACTTATTATCTAACTCCGATTAGTGTTAAGTTTTACTAGACAGAGGTGGACAAAATGCCAGTTTTATGGGGGACAAAGCAAAAATGCTTAATTGATATTTCTAGTTCATAGTTGAAAAGAGAATGGCTTGTTTTATTTAGTTTATAATGATAACACACATCTACTGAAGTAATAACTCAGAAATATGTGGAAGAACCTCTGCTAAAATGAAACATTTTACGATCATCTGGCCAAGGTAATTTACATACAGGAGTTTTAAAAGAGGAGATTGAATGGTTCTTCCAATAAATCCCTGAAGTTGTTATGAAATCCAAGAGATCTGAAAGAAAACTGGAATGCCAATATTTTTTGAAAGGTTGAACACGAGGACCCAAGATTTTGGCCCCTTGTGTTTATCAGAGGTAAATGAGGTCCTAACTGAGGCAAGATGTTAAAAATACTTAATGAAGTCAGTGCAAAGCAACATGTGTCAAGTTGACAAAAGACTTTTTCAAACTCTTGGTCTGAAACTACAAACTTAGATGATAGAAATCAAACTCTTAATATATTTTTGTAAAAGATTTAATTTTACACAATCTTAATTAATGAAGTAGTAGAAATCTGATCCCAGTAGGCTGATTTAGTGCTCCTGAAGTAAATGTATGCAGTCTCAGTACATCAGTAACAATTCAAGAAACTTAAGCAGTACCTGGAGCTCCAGGGGCCTTCTGACAGAAAAAGTAGGCCAGCCAGGAGGTAAGGAAGTGATATGAAAAAGATATATAACCTTAGATGAAGGAATGCTGTCTCTTCATTAGTAAACAGCAGTGTGAGCCGTGGGCACTGGGTTGTAGTCATCCCCACTATTAAGTTGACACTAGGGAAGTCTCAGAGGTTGCAGTATAGCTGCACACAGTCCCCAGAAGGAAATGCATCATATTGATGTCTATTTCCAAGAAAAATCATAATGAATATACCTTTTTGCATCTGTAACATACAAATATTCATGTAGAATTTTGTATTGCCAAGATCTCAAAAGAGTCTTCATTGTTAAATAGCTACTCAGATTCCTACTACTGAGTAGTTGCAGGGCTGGAGGTCTTTGTCTTGCTCTTCTCTTCTCTTCTCTTCCTGTCTCTTTCCCAGCCACTTCTTCCATGGCACAGAAGGGGCAGCACACCAGCAGAAGGCTATTAAACATCTTACATGTATACAGTATCTTACAGTAACAAAACAACCAGCAGTTGGTGTTGCCCTGACTTTTGCAGTTCTGGATGTTATCATTCTTTTGTAGCTAGTTTCTCACATTCTTCTATGTAAACATAGCCATGTTATTGCAACGGTATCTTATTGTTTACATTCCTTTCTCTTGGGCACGGAAGTTTGATGGACATTTCCTTTGACCACTGTGATTGAGGGACGACAAGCTCTTTCCTCCAATGGACAGTGATTTCTAAAATGCATATAAAATAAACAGGGCAGGTCTCGCCTGGCATTTGCTCGGAGTTTCTCCAGCAGTTGCTCCTTACTCTCTTAACAGGTGTTTCTTGTCTCCTTCCTTCATTCGTGTCATTACTGGGACAAGTTGGCACTTAGAAAATTTTCTGAAAATTGGTGTTGTGCCATCAGTTGCTTTTTACTGTGCTAAAGACAATGATAATTTTTTTTAACATTCTCTCTGAACTGCCTGCTGCTCCTTTTTGAGCTAATTAATTGTGGTCAGTCAGCATGGCATGACAGATGCACTGTTATGAGCCCTTGTGCTGAAATCATGCACCTTGTCACACTTCTGTTATGAATTCAGAAATGGTACTTTAATGCCTCTCTAGCAAAGTTGCATTTCATGAGGACCTGTTTTTTTTAATATGGGTTGCTATTTTTGCTTTAAATGACATTATAGGATGTTGTGTGACCACCCACATGCTTATCATGCACAGTTGAGAAGAGACAATAAGACAGAGACTCCTCTGGTAAAAACAAGACATTTCAATAACGAGTTCTCAGCCGGCACTGACTTCCAGAACAATGTATTACATTTCAGTCTTGGTTTTTGTTTTTTTTCTTCTCTGACTTAGCATGCATTAGAAAGTTTGATGAGGGAATGTAAGGGGTGCACAATAAACCTTTGAAGAGAATCAAATTTATCTTACTTAGGGAAGGTATTGATGATCTGATTCTGGACAAAGTCTGAATATATGTAGGAAGTTTCTGAATTACATAGTGGCCCAAGCCTGCATAATTGGCTGATGCCTATAAAAATGTATGTTTAAGGCAATTCCTTCTTTTGCAACTGCATTGACTATCGAAGATAAAGTTTGCTACTGTGTGGGTGAAGAGATCAGAATAAATATTTACTGTATCGTCTGGTAAATTGTGTGCTTGAATCCAATTCTTTCATTGTCAGCTCTAGTTGTCAGGCTGAACATTTAAGAAGCAATGTCCTCTAATACAGTATTGCAGGCATGTTCCTCAGCATTCATCAAAGCACAATTCGAGATGGAGTTGACAAGGAGTCAAAGAGAGCCTTTCTATTACATCTGGAGCCTCCTTTACTCGGCTCAGCTTCCTGGAAATCACAGTACAGTATCAAAATTTGTGTGTGATACAGGTGGGAAGATTTTTGTTACTCCAGCAGAGAAAGGTAGCGTCTGCCATGAATAAATCTAGAGCATTTGTTGTTTTTTTTGTGCTGCTGCCTTTGCCTCCTGTTGGCATTATCTGAGCTATCCAATTACAGTGTCAGCTGGTTCAGTATTACTTCTATCATCTACTGACTGTTGCATGGCAGCCACCTGCTGCTGAAAAGTTGCAGATCCTTCATGATCATATTGACAGTGGGAAGGGTATCACCTTTTGTAATCTTCCAGTGCTCTTCACTTATCATGCTAAGAGATAAGTGTCAGAGTGCAATGATATGAGCTACCTCTTATACCAGAAGGTGGCCTGTGGTGCACTAATTTGCTCTCAGGGGAACTTGTTCAAGGCATATATTCCCTGTGGCATTGTCATGGTCACTGTATTCCAGTACACAGTTACCATTATTTAAATGTAATACTCCTTCTTTCAAGGACTGAGATTGCATTCAGCTGCATAAAATGCACTTAAACCCTCTTAATTGTACTGTATTGCCAGGCATTAGGACTAGCTAACACGTGTACCCTTTGAGGATATAAAAAATCAGAAACTTACCTTGTTGTCTTAGGAAACATGTTGAAGTGTTTACTTGGTGATGAACATTATTGTATCTGATGATATTTTAATACAAAAAGATGTTACCAAAACTAAAATATAAAGACTAAACTGTATGCCTTGTAGCTGTCAAGTAAGTCAGGTTTGATATTAGGCTGGAGTTATATTACTGTTTATGGAAAAAAAACAACTCAATTCAATAAAGTTTTCACAAGGCAAGAAATACAAGATTGCCTTGGAATATGTCAGCTAGCTTCAGTTTGGAAAAGTTCTGATTACCAGTGAAGGATAAAACTCCTACAAACCCAACAAATTTGCTACATCTCCAACACTACTGAAACTTGCTTTTGGCAAGGCAAATATATTATAGTCTGTAACAAGCTTTACTGTAAAAAATGACAACTAGAGAAGTAAAAAAAGAAGAATTAATTATTCAGAAAAACCCAAATGAAGTTCAAGGTTGTAATCAGTTTCATCAAGATTCTTCTAATCTAAACATAGAAAGATGCTTGTTAATATTTTGTTTTGTTTTGTTTTGTTTTGTTTTGTTTTCCTGATAGTTGTATTTCTCCTATTTTGAAGCTGGTATGTAGATCAAACAGCTGAACTAGAGAAACATCTTTTGGTACAGAAAAAGCTATTTTAAAACTGTCTCTACATTAAATTATTTTAATGTTACTAAGCTATACATTTAATAGATATATGTATCCTTTGCACAGTGTTTTCTTAATATTAGCTCTTTATATAAATCAAACTTGTAATCCTGTAAAAAACAGATTAAAAGTCATCTTTTCCATGAAAATGTGGGGATTTTAATCTTAATTGTGTTAAAGATCACCCTTTCTTGATCTGAGTGTTGATACAATAATTTCTCCATCATTATTAATTTTGCCACTTGACTGAGCCTGATTTTTGTCTATTTCTTCTGGTGATCTTTTCCTATGCTTTTTGCTTCTTATTGTGGCTTTTTGATACTTACAGGGGCTTATAATAAAAATGGAGATTAACATTTTAGCAAGGGCTGTTGTGACAGGACAAGGGGTAATGGTTTTAAACCAAAAGAGGGTAGATTCTGAGGCTGGTGACACACTGGCACAGGTAGGTGGTAGATGCCCTATACCTAGAAACATTCAAAGCAAGGTTGGACAGGTCTCTGAGCAACTTCGTCCAGTTAAAGATATCCCTGCTCATTCCAGGGAGGTTGGACTAGGTGACCTGTAAAGGTCTCTTCTAACCCAAACTAGTATATCATTCTATGATTCTCCTCCTTTTCTTCTACTTTAACTAGTCTTCTGTTAATATGGTCTATGCCTTATCAGTATTCTGAAATGGCTGTGTAGAAGTGTTTTGGGTTCTATTTTCTATAGATGTTTATCTTTGTGCTGTGCTTATTTTTTTCCCTTTAGGTTGGAATCTGTTAGTGAATGCAATGGCTATTTTTTTCCTTCCATTTTTGTCTAATCCTTTCCAGAATGAATTTTAGCAAGATCTGGAACAAATATAACATCCAAGAAATATTTCTATATTTACATTTTGTTTGGATGGGAGATGTATGCTGATTTTTCTCTAGGCATCAGCTTACCATTCAGCTTTCTGTATGTCTGTACATAGTAATGAGGGAAGCAATAGTAAATTAACATGTATGCATGATAAGCTATTAGATTTCCTTGTGTTTTCCCAGTCTGATGATTCTTTTCCCCTAGAGCAAAATAAAATTGTCTCTATCACTGCCCATTGCAGATATCTTTTTTACTTCCTTGAACAAATTTTAATTCATGTATTTATGTGGTTGTAGTAAAAATGTGTTGCAATACAAAGTATTCTACATTCAGATAATATGTTTAGAAAAAAGTCACCATCATTTTTATGACCCTCATATTCAGGGTCAATTTCCATGAATGTTGCATATGAAAAGGTTGGGGTTTTTTTTTTTTTTTTACTATCAATCTGGATGCTAAACACTGCGGTTATATGTGGAGAAGTTAGAAACCCTCCCTCTCCTGTGCTCTGTGAATACATAGCTTACTTCTTGGTATCTCTTTTGTACCATGCTGGCTAGTTTAGTTGAGTGCATAAAGTGCTGTTGTATCATGGGAAGTCCCTTCACATAATTCTGTCAGAAGCAGATTCAAGTATCAAAACATACAACAGGTTGAAAAATGCAAGGTGTTAGGGTAAAAATACTATAAAGATAAAAAAAACCCATCTTTTTTATTGTTTGAGATAACAGTTGGAGGGAAACCCCTCCAAAACAGAAGGCAGCTCTCACTAGCCCCTCCCGATATTAGGTCCGGGAAGAAAATTCTCAGAAGAAAGTGAAAAAAAAACCCCTGTTTATTCACACACAATATGCATGCAGACACAGCAAAGACAAAGGAAAAAAATAAAAAGCAAATGAGCATAATGAATCAGATAATAAATCCCCAAAAAGGGAAAACCTCAGTAGAAAAGTCCCAGAGAGAGTCCCTTCCATCTGATAGCTTCCCGAGGGTCCCAGCACAGGCTGCACCAGGCCTCCCTAGGCCTGGGGGAAAACGGGGGGAACGGGAAAGAATGTCCTTCTGATGTTGATCCCCTCCTCAGTTCCAGTTGATGGCACAGGTCCAAAGAAACAAAGAAAAAGGCACACAATAAAACTGGCCTAAAAAAAAACCAACCCTCTCCTCTCCGCCGTGTTGACTTTGCACACCGCAGCTGGGAAGAAGAAGAATCCCAGTGGAGTCACCTTATTTTATGTACAGTCTGTTGGGAGGAACTCCGTTGTCCTCCAGGCAGGAACATAGCCCCATACTGAAAAAGGTCTGCTGATGATAGGAATACATGACAGTGGCGATATGATACTGTCACCCCAGGACACCTTTTTACCCTGTTTTTATATTTTCATACTAAGCTGCCTCAAGCCTAAATCCTGATGAGTGACCTTTTCTACCCATATTATTCCCTTTAATAACTTGTTCTCAGAAGAATACTGCTACATACTTGCATTTTTTCCTATGTACTAGATTAAAGATACTCTTTCCTGTCTGAAAATTATATTACATACATACATTCTGTGGCAAACTGTAACGAGTGTTTATGAAATAATGTTCACTTAAGCATCTGTTTTTGTGTAATTTGTGTCATTAAGCCTTCCAAATTAGTTTAGTACTCCAGTGAAACTCTACTAAAAAGTATGTATCATAAGTAATCCCCTCGCTTAAGTGTCCAGTGTGAAAAAAAATAAACTTCAAAAGGAAGAGGAGCCTTTACTGGGGGAAGAAAGAAGAGGAGTCTAATCTATCTTCTGATTTATGTTATAGGTTGGAAGTTAATTGTATTACATTATCAAGTTATTTTAGCTTTGAGTCTGTTAGAAGAAGAACAAGAAATAAAGAAGTCAGGAGGACAGTTAAAGATTTAGCAACAAACAATTGTCAAAAACTGCCCACTCGTGTTGAAAATAACTACTTTGTTTTGAAGTTTGTGATCAATACTATCCTATATATCTTGGAGTGGGTCCCACAACAAGTCTCTCTTCCACTGACATTATCTCTTAATTGTATCACAAGAAAGAAGATGGAGTAACAGGCACATTTTATGTGATTGAGTTCTTTTTCTTGAAAGTTTCATTTTAGATAAATGAAAGCTATTAGTTTGTTTCAGGAATAATTACATGTCAGGGACAGAAGAATTTGTAGCAGTCTGTCACTAATCCTTTGTCTCTGAATCAATAAAAATGTCAGTAGAATCTGTGTAATGAACTGCCATAGGAAGGGACACAGTCATAGAAAGAGAGAATTGAATCTGAGATTTCTGGCACTGCATCTTGAACTAACCATACTTGTGTGGACATATGATTAAGCTTGTGATTTCCATGGTTCACCAAAATGGCAGAAAATACTCCAGATCTGTTTCTGTGCCCATGGTAGTACTTTCAGTAGTACTCAGATCCCAGTTTTAATGTCCTGACATGTCCAAAATAACTGGGAGATATGCCATTCACTGCTGCCACCACAGCAAAGCCTAAGCAAGGCTTGTGCAGTGTTCCCAATCTCAGATACATTTCTCAGTTTGAAGATTTTTTTTTTTTTTTAACATGGAGGCTTTTGATATTGATGCTTTGTAATCAGATTTATGTATTTTTTCCCCTTGAATACATCCAGAAGAATCTCAGAATCTTAGGAGTTCTTACCAGGCTGGTATTTTGCTATCCATGGGACAGTTTCCAGAGGATTCCTGTGCACAGAGGCCAGCACCTGGAGTTAAGATGAAGGCTAATTTAGTGATTATAAATGATGAGCTTCTGTTAGACATTTGCCACCTTCTCTTGAAGGCCTGTAGAGAAGGATTTTGAGATGGAGCAGAAGCCTAGACTGAAGAACTAGTAGTGTCATTTATGCACTGGTGTGTGCTTTAGCAATGGATCTGTCATTTCTCTCTGAAGAAAAAAGGGTTGCAGTCTTCTAGACAGTGGCAAACTTAACTGACAATTAACAACCAACTCTGACATTTGCTGTAGGAGTCTCCAAAGCTGTGACTGATTTGGTGCACCTTGTCTGGATAAAGAATATTCCTAATATAATAATTGGATTGCAGACATTACTTTACCCAGTTGAGCCAGAGCAGTTGATATGTTCATTTACCAAGTAATTGTCTACTGAGGAGTTTTCCAGAATATTCCAACATAAGATTACTTATTCCCTGAGCTCCACCTGGCTGTTCCCCTGCCTGTAAGCTGAACCTCTGCCGTTCTCCTCTTTGCTTTTCTTTGCATGAACATTCTCACAGGATGTCTTAGCACACCAGTGGATGACTGACTGTGGTCTTGAAGACAGGGTAAATAAGAAGCATCTACAGAGAACATTTCACCACTGGCTTGCAGCAAGACACCTCATACATACAGTGCAGCTGTTCTCCTTGATTGTTGTGCCAGGGACAGGGCAAACCACTGATCCAAATTCTCCCCAGATATAATAGGTAATATTAAGAGTTTACAGTGCTCAGGCAGGCAGTTACAAAAAAACCTGTAAAAGTGTCCGTGATAGGGAAAGACTTCCATTCCTCTTTGCTAGTAGCAGTTTCTCCTAGAACACCCAAGTGTTCAAATATGTACAAAAGTAAATTTTCCTTGGTGGCTTCTGAGCTTCACTGGAGCGGTAAGAAATTAAAAGAAAAGTGGATTTTTTTGAAAGAAGAGGACCTAATAAGAATAATGTCCTTCAGATAATCCAATAGCCAAAAATGAAACAAAGGGAATTATTTCACCAGTTAGTTTACAATAGGATGAACTGTTGAAAGTGAATGTTGTATATCAAAACCCCACAATTCTCACTGTGGAAAACACTGAACTGGATTTAAATTCATTCTTGAGAACTTAATGCATCTCTGTGAGGAAACTTGAATGACTCTGGAAGGACTGTTACTAAAAATCAAAGCAAGTCATTGCTGATTGCAGGGTATTTCACATTATGTAGCCATTATGTCTCTCACATTTCCATCTGTTGTTTGTTTAATGTGGCCTGTTGTGTTGGTGCTGACAGATTAGCAGGTTAACTAAAATGTTAATGTGAGCTCTAACAGAGCCCAGAGAAAAAAGTGGAAGCAGTGTCTGTATGTTAGAAGCCTATTATCTAAAATTTACAAATGCTTAAGGAAGCATTGATTGCCTTTAGCTTGCAAAGTGTTTTGATTAGACAAAGACTACACAGGCATCCATCATGCACAAAAAGGGTGTTAGACAGCTAGATATTTCATCTGCCATTTCACCTGCCAAACTTCCCTTCCCTGCCTATCCAGAGAATACATACTGTGCAGAAACATTCTACTGACACATAGCAGTAATAGCCCTACACATCCTTCTGTGGTGAGGGCTAGAAGGAGGATCCAGGGAACTACAGGCCTGTTGTTCTGACCTCTTCATGGAGCAGATCATCTTGAGTGCCCTCATGCAGCACGTATCAGACAACCAGGGCATCAGGCCGAGCAAGCAAGCGCTTGTAAAAGGTCCTGATTGACCAGCCTGATTTCCTTTTATGACGAGGTGACCCACTTTAGTGAATGAGGGAAAGACTGTGGATGTTGTCTGCCTGAATGTTAGTAAAGTCTTTGACACTGTCTCTCACAGCATTCTCCTGGAGAAGCTGGCAGCCCGTGGCTTGGACAGGTGCACTCTTTGCTGGGTAAAAAGTGGCTGGATGGCAGGGCCCACCAGGGATTGCTGATGAATGGAATTGCATCCAGTGGGTGGCCGGTCACAAGAGGTGTTCCTCTGCACTCAGTATTTGGGCCAGGCCTGTTTCACATCTTTATTGATGATCCGGATGAGGAGATCGAGGGCACCCTCAGTCAGTTCGCAGATGACACCAAGTTGGGTGTCAGTGTTGACCTGCTGGAGAGTAGGAAGGCTCTGCAGAGGGATCTGGACAGGATGGATCGATTGGCTGAGGCCATTGGCATGAGGTTCAATAAGGCCAAATGCTGTGTCCTGCACTTGGATCACAACAATCCCAGCCAGTGCTAAAGACTGGGGGCAGTCACTGGAAAGCTGCCCAGTGGAAAAGGACCTGGGGGTTCTGGTAAACAGCAGCTGAACATGAGCCAGTGTGTGCCCAGGTGGCCAAGACGGACAGTAGCATCCTGGCATACACCAGCCATAGTGTGGCCAGCAGGACCAGGGCAGTGGTTGTGCCCCTGTACTCAGCACTGGTGAGGCTACACCTCACATTCTGTGTCCAGTTCTGGGCCTGTCACTACAAGAAGAATATTGAGGGGCTGGAGTGTGTCCAGAGAAAGGCAACCGAGCTGGTGAATGGTCTGGAGCTCGTCATAGGAGGAGCAGCTGATGGAGCTGGGGTTGTTTAGCCTGAAGAAAAGGAGGCTCAGGGGAGACTTTATTGCTCTCTGCAATTACCTGAAACAAATTAGAAGCAATAAGATAAGAAACAGTCTCAAGCTGCACAAATGGAGGTGTAGATTGGATGGTAGGAAAACTTTTGAAAGGGTTGCCAAACTCTGGAACAGGCTGCCCAGGGAAGTGGTGCGGTCACCATCTCTGGAGTTATTTAAAAGACATATAGATGTGACACTTAGGGATGTGGTTGTACTCAATGAACTTAAAGGTCTTTTCCAACCTAAACAATTCTATGATACTAGGATTGTGTGATCTGGTTTTGTCCTTCTATAACTCTTTCTTTGTATCTAAGGACAAAGAGAAGATGAACCCCAAAATATTATTGGTAGTTGGCAACTGTAGGGAGCTCCGAGAGAAGTGCAGAATGGACCTGGTCTATTGACAGCACCACAGAAAAGAATAATGTGATACACCCTCAGCAAACATGATTCATACCTACCCTGCATTCTTTTCAGTAGCTCTTGCAAGGTAATTTTTTTCCTTATTTCTAACCTACTGCAAAATTGCCTTTTTTCCATCTATGTGGTTCATTCAAGGATCAGTGACCACTGACAGGTGTGATTTCTCAAAGCATGGAAGTACTTTGATGCTATAAGCAGAATGTGAGCTAATTGATGTAAAATTTAAGAAGGAAATAGTCAGTTAGGGACTGCAGGTCATGCACTTTATGAGAAGGTAGAATCACAGTGCTGCTTGGATTTAGGTCCCTATCTTCACCAAAATTGCCTTTGATTTTTGGAAGTGAGGTGTATTGGTTCTAACGGAGGTAGAGTTCAGCAGCCCTGCCAGTGCTGTGCTTCAGTTGATAACACAGCAGTGTTTTGGCTACTGCTGAGAAGCTCTGTCCCTCTAACATTCTCCCCCATCAAGGGGCAGGGAGTGGGCAAGACCTTTGGAGGGAAAACAAGCAGGCCAGCTGACCCAAAGGAACCAAAGGGATATTCCATACCATATGACGTCAGCTCAGATATAAAAGCCGAGAGAGAGAGGAGGAAGAGGGGGCACTCGGTAATGTCTGCCTTCCGGAGGAACCACTACGCGTGCTGAGGCCCTGCTTCCCGGGACGTGCCTGAACATCGCTTCCTGATGGGAAGTAGAGATTGACTTCTCCTTCTTTTGCTTATGCGTGCGCAGACCCTGCTTTTGCTTTTCTGTAGCTTCAATAAAAACTGCCTTCTCTCGACCCACTGATTCATCTTGTCCTTTCCCTTGTCCCTCTGGGGGAGGGAGCTATAGGGCAACTTGGTGGGCACCTGGCACCTGGCCAGAGTCAAACCATCACGAGGTCATACAAAATTCTAGTTTGCCTTTTTTTAATTGATGATCTGCTTTTCTTGCTGCAAATTTTCAAAGACAAGAATGTAATGCCCCCTTTACTTTTAATCAAACCAGCAGCTTCTTCTTTTACCTTGGTTATTTCCATTCCTTCCTTGTAAAACATTTGAAAGAAGTAACAGGCATTATTGACCAATACCTTATTTTGAAGACATATTCCAAGGAAACGGGTGGAGAATTAGAATCTTTTAGTAGTACAAGTTGTACATGAAATTTCCATGTGCAAATAATGTTTCTTTAGTAACAAATGGAAACAACTGGAGATAGTTCCATTTGTTTGCCATTTATGAACTCGACAATTATCCCCCCTATATTTTCCTCTGTTGTGATTAAGCCTCCTCTTGTTGTGGCTCACATTTTCTCATTCCCTGAAATGTATTTTCCATTGCATAATGATTTATATGAAGCCTTGAAAAGATTGGGGAGGGTGGAAAGTAGATATCACTTGTCCTGCAGGCTGTGGTTATATTTCCTTGACCTTAACTAGGGTTTGCATTTGCCAGACCAGCTGCTATTTGATTATGTTCATCATGTCCTACACTCTAATCCAGAGGAGGCACCTCTGTGGCAGTGTGTGAGGCTAAAGCCCCAGCCAGCAAGCCTCGACGATGGTGGAAGAGAGCTCAGCACACTGCCCTCTGAGACGGCGATTCTGGTTAGGGTGACACTGTTACCAATTCCGGGATTCCTTTCGGTTTCTGTTTGCATACGTGGTTTCCATTGGTTTATTATCCAGTTATGTAATGTTCCCCGTATGGTTATGTTCTAGCAAGTTCTTGTATATTTGGTTGCTCATTGGTTATATTGTAATTTCTGTTCCCCCATTGGTTGTACCCCCCCTTGCCTTTCCCCATAAAAAGCCCTATCTTTGGGAGAGCGGCGGCTCTGTTCCAGGACCGTCAGCTCACCCGGACCCTCGTTCCTGCTCCTGCTCCCGGACCTTTTCCTGGACCCTTCTCCTGCAGCCCTGCCCTTAATAAAGAGCTGAAATCACTGGACAGAGGCCCCTCCTTGGTCTTTGTTCTCGCCGTCACGCCGAAGACCACCGGGCTACGGGCAACCCGCTCAACAGAGAAGCCGGCACTGTCCAGCTAGGCACGGCTGGAACCCTGCTTGGGGGAGAAGCGCTGCAGCTTGGCAGCCAGCCCCCGTACCACCAGGGCAAGCCAGTGCAGGACGCCGTGCGCCCTCGGGTCTGTCTCCAGCCCTCGGCAGAGCGCGTCCAGCAGCGCGGCTACACACCTCTCTTTCTATTTATGTCAATAGTGTAAATCATGCAAAATGGTCATTTTTATGCTCATGATGTTTGTGATAGACACTTTGCATCCCGTGTTCATTGGGGAAAGGGAGGGACTAGCACTCACAGACGAAAGCTTCTATATTACTGGGTGTCCAAAGAAGCTCCTTACTCCCAGAGCAGATGAGAAAATGTCTTACCACACTTTCCTTTTGTTGCCTGTCATCTAATGACTACCACTATACTTCTTCAGTTCCTAACCAGATACATGCTGTCTTACAAGTCTAAATTGATACTGAAATATTAAAGAAAACATTTACTTTAGACTCCTATATCTGTATTGCCACATTTATTTTAATGTAAACAAAAGGAAGAGTGAAGATCAGAAAAACAGTAATGACAGTGGTTAGCAGATTAGTGTATTAAATGGTCTGTGAAGAATCTCTTAAGTGAGAGATGGAGAGGAGAAGAATAACAAGATATTACTGAAATAGTCTAGTTAAAATCTCCTCCTGGCACCACATCCTGCTTTCACTGATGCCCAGTGGTTTAATCAGTTCTAAAATGGTGTTAGAAGTGTGTTGGTTTCTCTTTGCTGTGCTGAAATCATGTTCAGCTCTATACTCTAAAAAAAAAAAAAATTAAAACAACTGAATTCTGTTCCTCTTTAAACATCTCTGTTTCTCTGCTAATCAGTGTAATGCTGGCTAGCAAAGTAAGGATAGATGAAAGCTTAGATCTGCAATGTTACATGGCAGTGATAGGCATAAAATAGAAATGATTTAGAGAAAACATAATGTACAGCTAGAGAAGGGAGGGGTGACTAAAGCTCAGCAGATGTAGGGATTTTCCTGTTTTCTTCCTGCAGACTGTGTGAGGAGACCTGGATCCAAAGTGGGATTCTGGCCTGATCTCTGCAGTGTTAAAGGTTGGCTGCTACAGTCTAATCCGTGATCTCTGCCTGGCTGCAGTGCCCATGCTAAAAATCAGTTTGAACCACTGTAAATTTTATATGTGGATCTAAGACACTTCTAGGCATTTTCATGACTCCAGAGTCACACTAAATCATCATGTCAAAAATTAGATTCAGGGTTATTTTTACGTTTGTTAACATATTTTTCTTCGTTGGTCTGCAGCTCCACTTTACATCTGAGCTTACTATGTATGACTATTTTACAAGTTAGATGCTATGTCTTTGCTATCCCTGTTCCCCTAAAATTATTTTTGTCTGGCTTCAGGTTTGCATTTCTTTAACTGACCATGTGTAAGTTGTTCATAACTGTGGACCCTCCAGTGCCAAGTCTGTGCCCCACCTCTTATTGCCCCATGCCCATACTCCCCTGTACCATATCTGGCGCCTTCACTTCTGAAAGCCTGTGCAGTCACAGCAGGCTTGTAGTTCTTGTGTTATGTCATATGTCATACCTGGGCTGCATAAAAAGAAGCATGGCCACCAGGTTGAGCAGGATGATTCTCTGTTCTGCTCTCATGAGATCCCACCTGGAGTGCTGTGTTGAGCCCAAGAAAGACTTGGACCCTTTAGAGCAGTTCCAGGGGAGGGTACCTGTCTTGGGTTATATGAAAAATGTAACCAAAGGAATGTATTCTATTACCATCTCCATCACTATTGATGAGTCGTTAATGATGGGTCATTCACACAGCTGACTACACCCTCCAAAATTGCAAACTGAGCATTAGATACAAGGCAGGTGATGCCTCTTATCTTCAAGGATTCAGCCCTGATAACATCTTCTAAGGAGAAGCAGCAACTCTGTCATCCCATTGTGATATGCCCCACCCCAAACAGGAAAAGGCTGAACATCCTCCACCAATGAACTATCATCCCATTGTAATATGCTCCGCCCCAAAAATAAAAGACTGAGCATCCTACCCAGATAAAAAGAATAGAGGGAATGGCACAAGATGGATCTCTGGATCTCCACAGATCTTTACCAATCTCCACTCATCTCCACTGGTCTCCAAAGGAGAGGAGCTCCACAACCACATCTATTGCTCCAGCAGAACTCCAGCCACTATGTAATTGGACTGGTATCAGGTCGTATCATTACCTTGTCAGTTCAGTCTGGTATTTCTCTGTATTACTGCTTTGAATTTTCTCCCATTAAATTGTAGTTCTGACTTGAAATTTCTCAATATTTTTCTGTGGGGTTAATTCCTCTACTGGTTTGTTTCTAAACAAGTACAGTACCAAAAATAATCTGAGGGCTACAATGTCACTCATATGAAGAAAAGCTGAGAGAGTTGGAGAAGAGAAGGCTCTGGGGAGGCCTTATTATGGTCTTTCACTATATGAAGTGTGCTTATAAGAAAGATGAGAAAGACTTTTTACAAGGGTATGTTTAGAATGGATACAAGGAATATTTTTTTTATATGTGAGGGTAATGAGACACTGGAAGAGGGTGAGACCCTGGAACAGGATGCCCAGAGAAGTTGTGGATGCCCTGTCCCTGGAGGTGTTCAAGGCCAGGCTGGATGGGGCTCTGAACAACTTGCTTGAATGGAAGATGTCTGTGCCCATGGCAGGAAGGTTGGAACTAGCAGAACTTTTAGGTCCCTTACAACCCAAGTCTTTCTATGATTCTATTATATTAGTCATAAATATATAATTTTACATAGGATCAGTCTTTGTTACTGCCATTCATTTAGAACTATGGTTGTAGTTTGCACAAAGGAAAACACATTACATACAGACAACTGACCAGTTAAAGAAGTTCCAGTCACAGCTAAACCATGCTGTGAAACAAAGTTCACACAAATCAGACTGGATTAACCTCAGTTCTGAGGCTTTGAAAACTCAGTACAAAGCTTATATCCTGTTACTAGCTGTGGCAATACCACTGCCAGAGTTACAGCTCTGCACAGCAACTAGGAGCTGTTTGGCAGCTTGTCTTAGAAGTCATAAGAGAAAACTAAGTTTGTGAAAAGTGACTCCTGAAATGTGCTAACTTGTTCCCATAAGGTCTGTGGCTCCTCTGTGGCTTTTTACTATGGAGTGGTTTCTGAGTATTTCCAAAGGCATCAGTAGTGCAAGTGATAAGAGTTATAGCGTAGTATGTGGTTGATGAAATAAAATCCAGGCCTTAAACATAACTGAAATACTCTCAGCTTCACTGACTTCCCAACCTGAGGCATTCCCTGTCAGCTATGATTCAGGTTTAAAACCAGCCATATATGTGAGGTCAACAACTCCATTTAAATTCTCCTGAAGTAACAAAAAATTGCTTTTCATGACAGGAGTCTTGTCTTCACTTAATAATAATAGCAGTCAATTTATATATAAAAGGCTATGTGTTTCTAGGTGTATTCCTGTTTTTACTTCCTTTTTTACTTTCTCACAGGAATATCCTTTAGCTCCTATATGAAAATAAACAGCCCACACAGTATTTCCATTTCTTAAACACTTGATTTAGGTTTAAAGTATAGTATTTCCCTCTCTCTCCTCCCTGAACACTTGTAATTGTCTCAGGAGATGGTGAAGACAGAGCTGGTATGCCAGGCTTTCCAGCAACTTTTCTGTTCTGTTTGGAGAGATGGCAAAGTAGCTCTTTTGTTTCTGTTATGCCACTGGAAGTCTCACACTCACTGAGAAGTTGATTTACCACTTTTTAGTACATTGAGTTCTTGTTATTAAAGGGTTTGTTTGTCAAAAATTACTGCAGTCTCAGAAATTTATGAATAATTATGTGCTGTCTTTATCAAAAGCACCCTGACCCAAACTATATATTTGTCAGCAATTTTTCCCTTTTACACATGAAAAGACTGAAGTGGAATGTGAAGCGGTTGCTAAATAGTTTACCTGGAAAAGAATGGGGAAGCTCATGGTGTTGGAATGAAGAGTTTGGGTGTTTCAGAGCAGCTTGCTGATGGGAGATGGTGACATGGGAACCAGGAAAACAACAGCATGAATATAGTGCAACTTCAGTCAAGTGAGGCTTTCATTTTACCACTGTTGTTTTGTTCAAGTATATTGAAACACTGTGCAAATTTACATCCAAAATTCAAAACATGAGACAAAGGTTAATCTAAACCCATATTTTATCTGTATGGCTTGGAGTTTAAATAACAGTAAACAGAAAATTCAACAATAAAACTACCAGGTTTCCAAGACAACAAGTAATGATCTTTTAGTTTTTAAATACCAAATCCAGCAGTTAATTCCCACTCAATATTACTGAAAAGTTGTCCAAATTAAACAGAAAAATGATGTGACTCTAAACACCTAAGCCATGTAAACTGAAAAAGATCTAACCTACAGTGGTGTTGATATACGTACACTTGCGCTATGTCTTTTCCTTGTATCTCTCAAGATGCTAGGTATTTTGTGTGGTACCCTGGATTCCCTAGTTTTATGAAATATGCATCAGGGTGATTTTGTCAGATTCTTTTTTTCTTCAAAATGTCTTTCCAATTGTTTCACAGTCAATGTGAAGAACAAAGATGGCATTATGGACATTCCACTTGTTTCTGTGGCTTAAGGAGTTTTTTTTGTATTTAAATAATCTGTGTACTTCTTGGCTAATAGGTGCTGCTTAATAAGTCAAAGAAGCAAGATTTAGGTCATATTACATATTCCCCAAATGCTATTGCTTGAATGTGGTAGTGCAATGCCACTGTCTGAAAGTGAAATAGATGTATTTTGCCTTACTAACCAATTGAAGAGAAGAGAGAGGCTATGACTATGACCAAGACTGTTCATGACTTACACAGTTCAACCTTACTGTAGTAACTTTTGGACAGAAAACTGATGGGACTCTTGGCAAAAGATCTATTTCATTGCAAGTGCACATGGGTATAGCTAAGATAACATTGTTTGTATGTAGCTGGACAAAAAATTGTAGTTCACAAAGGATGGCTTGCATTATAAACATAAGCAACGAATCCTCCATCAAAGCCTCTGTTAACCTGTTTTCTTTTTTACACTGTGTCACTGTCATAATTTTTTTCAAGAAGCAATAGGTTTAAATGGCTCAACATAATCCTTTCATAATTCTCAGGCACTCCTTTTTGCTCAAGAAGGACAGGAAAGGGGAAATTAGGAATTGAGACAGAAAAGTCTGTTATGTGGGGATGCAGTATGATCACTGTATTCCCAAAACTTTTGAAAGGAATTTTTGACTAGCAGCTATGACCCAAATTCTCAAGGTAGTGAGGTAGATAGCTTCTAATTTACTCTTGTCCTTGGGCACTGATTTTGATCACTGAATGCTAGTTTGAGACAAAAAGAAAGATGTAAGATTTTATTTTGATTATGATCTTCTGATTTCAGGTGTGAAATGAGAACCCTCTTTCTGTTTATGCATAGATAGTGTTCTTCACACGTTAAGGGTATGCTTTGCAAAGAATTAGCCATGAAATACTGGGTAAGCAACCAATTCTATAACTCTGACAGTGTCTTCATACATTACTCTTAATTGTGGGTTTGTTCTGAGAGATAATTCTCTAGATAGGTACATGTCTGTCCATATAGACCTCTTACACAGTCTGTGGGGTAGATATTCCTTTCTTAACATGACTTAGTGTTGCAATAGAGCATCAACTTTCAATGGAACATCACCTTTCAACCCAATTTGGACCTCTCAATTTTATGCTAAGGTAGTAGAAAACTTCTTTTTCGCCATGAGTCACAAGACCTCCTTAAGTTAAAATTTCTTTTTGTTGTGGATGTAATATTGGCTGTGTGTCCCATTTTTCTGGACTTTGCAGGAGAAATGAAAAATTGTATACTTCTTTCTTTCAGCTATTTGAATTGAGACCAAGATATTTTCTCTCTGTCTTTAACTTATTTCTGTACAAGCTGCAGAACTTTGATCCAAAGTACTTGGAGACAAAGAGGTTTTGTGCTATTGAAATAAAGGTTCCATTCATTTCCATAGGAAGAGTTTTGGGCAATGAAGATGAATTTGTGTTTTGACTTAATTCTCTATTTTGTCCATACAGAGTATATATTGCATGAATATCAGTAGGCATTTAAAAAGTCATAATTCAATTCTGTGTACATAACAGAAGTGCATCCAAACACTTGTTCAGAAATGACAGTGGAAATTGAATAACATTAGGCTCTGGTGACATTACCTTGGACATTTGGTAATGTCACCACTGCCCTTCAGAGAATCCATAGTAAAACCTGTTCAGTGTAAGGTGAGGAAGGATTTCTGTAGGGATGCTGTCTTAGCTTCAAAGTGAGATAGACTAGCAGAACAGGAACAGGTTTATTACAACACTTGGAAAGGCACAGAGGTGCCAGCTCTTACTCAGGTGCAGCAAATATAGGCCAGGAAGGTGTCCTGGTTTAAAACAACAGGTGTCTGCCAGAGAAGGTGGGAACCTCACTGGAGTGAAGAAAAATGACCCCTTCCCTCCAAATTGTTATAACCTTGAAATTACGGGGCTTTCAGGCAAAGGTATGGGTAAAGGAATAACAGTTCTTTACTAGGATATATATAATGAGATAAACCAACAATAACAACAACAACAACAAAACTAGAAAACCAATAACAGTCCTCTGTTGTCTGTCAAGCAGTATTTTTCTGCTTTGGTGCAGTTATGGGCACACCCAGCAGGGCTGCTGTGGGCTCGAGCTGAGGCAGAGCAGCTGCAGTGGCTCCCCTTCCCTGCCCAAGGCCAATATGTCTCTGACTGCATCTTTTTACTTCCTAAGTGCCGGCCATTTCAACTCCTGGGCAACTCCCTCTGCTCTCACAGGTTTCCTTGTCAGCTAACAGATGGGAGAAAATTCTCTTAAAAGGAAAAAAAAGAAAATAATCCAAACCCACAATAGAAGGTAAGGAAGGGAATTGGCAAACAGAAAGACCAAACAGTGAACAGCAGGAGCCACACAAAACTGCAAAGTGGACTGGGCAATTGTTCTTAGGCAGCGTCTGACAGGAAAGGACAGGCAGCATCCATATGTTCCAAACTGATGATATCCAATTAACAGAAGCTTCTTTTGAATGTTTTTGAAGAAATCTGCATCCATATGTAATGCCTGAGACTTGTTACACTATACTGTCTGTATGATAAGCTCAGGAATAGCCTTGATCCAGACATGGCCTTACTTATTTCAGAGCTGTTTGGGATGTAGTTCTCTGGCTGTTGTGGCTTCCTGATCATTTTACTGGCTTTGTATAGCAGCCAGTTTGGCCCTATCACAGAGATGAAACATCATCCACTGTCCCAAGTCTTTTGTCATTGGGGATCACTTACTGTATGAGAAAAATTCATCCTGCACCCCAGGAACTACATTTATATCAGTGAATGCATAATGGCTGCATTAAATGTAATGGTTGAGTGAAGTGCAAACATAGCTTCTTAAGCCCTGCCATTCCTGGTTTATGATTCATCGTATTCCACCTTCATCAGGCTGGGCTGCTTTTCTGCTTGTCTAAAACTCTGTATGCATTGCGTCAGACCTGAAGTATATTTCTTAATTGGATTAATCTGTCCTCTGCCTTTTGTGCTTCCTTCCTTCCTAGTATTGGTATGTACTTAAAGTATACATCTTGTATTTAGCATTCCTGGAACACATTAGAGGTGATTTGATTTTCTATGTTGTGTGTCCTGTCAAGATGGCACATGAATATGTAAGAACATTTTGTCTCTCCTCAATTGGTGGTTCAGGTCTAACCAGTGCCCATCTGTTAGTCCAGATTTATGCTACACAATGGGTCTTGAAATAGGAGTGAGGAAGATAATGGGAAAAATTTGAATCTTTCACTGAAAGTGCCAGTGTTTCTCTATTGGCTATAGAGGGAGCTGAGGTTCTAATTTAGGTGTTTTAGTTAAGTACCATTACTATGATGGAAGGATTCAAGTCCTGTAATCCACTGAAACAAAAATGTTTGTATGTATGTGACCACAAAGGAAGTAAAGAATTAGATTGTGTATGTGTTGACTTTTATGTCACGTGTGATCTGACATTCCATAAATTTCACATAACCTTAGGGATTAAAAAATGGGGGAAATTGCTGAAGTTAAACACTAAGAAAATGTCTCTTATTGTGCTATTTTGCAGCCTATCTGTCCATTTTTTAATCTCCAGCATTCACAAATCTTGCAGGCTTTAAGCTCCTCAGTGTTACAAACTAAGGAAATTATTCATTTTATTATCACAGAATCTATGTAACAGGAGATTTATGAAAACAAACAGTAAAAATGAAACAAAATCATAGAAACTATCCATTTGTCACTCAGATGAAGATCCAGTGCAAAGCAATTTTTAACATCACCATCGATGAGTATCCCAATTGGATCAAAAGTAAATTCATGGCAGAATGAAAGTATGTAAAGGGAGCTGAGATCTCTCATTTCTACTTAAATAACATTTGCAGCTGCTGTTAAAATAAGATTTTTACTGTGCCAAGGAGAGAGTCTTTCAGCAAAGCAAAATTCATTTTATGTATAACCTTTAAGAGTCATCAGTTTCAGATGACCTCCTCACACAGAATGTAGTAGCCCTTTTCAGGTAGTAATGAACTGTCGGCTCTAACACTTGCAGGTAAAGTGGTAGTTAAAATTATAAATGCGGAGAAAATAAGCTCCCAGGCTTATCTCATTGGCTTTATCTCTTAAACACCATCAGACCTGCACAACAAACTAGCTTAATACAGCCCCAGACTGAAGTTAGCAAGGCACCAGAAGCAGAATGCCTTGCATTTTTTGTTCAAGTAAAATGCATGGCAAAACCCAACTTGTATATATGTCAAACTGTAGCAGCGCACTTGGCAGAAGCTGCTGCTTTTGAGCTTTAGATTTTGGTGGGAAGAAAGCCAAGGCAAAGCCCTCAGCCTTATTCCTCCAATATCTGAACCCTCTGCCTGAGCTGTGGTAAAATCCCGTATCTCCCTTGTGTTACCTGTACCCATATCTTAGATGCCATATATGGCTATGTCCTGGAAAGCTCTTCTCCACTGGTCACTTTGAACTATGCCATTCCCCATTGGGTGTTTCCTGATCCCATCTCCATTTAAAAGAACCCTGCAGGGCTTCCTCCAGGCTCTTTCTTCTGGGTTACTCCAGCCATCTGGATATCTCTGGACCCTCAGAAGCAGCACTGGACTCACAACAAATGGCTGTTATCCCAGGGAAAAGCCCTCTGTGTAGCCTTTTATTCTCGTCGGCGCTAGCACACCATGCCTGGGGAAACTCTTGTCCTAGAGAAGCCATCAGAAACAGGTTATCTGCTGTAGCTAGAACTCTGTCCTTTGGGAGAGTTATACAACTCATCCCGGCAGGGATTCTGCACCCATAAAGGCACTGTCGCTACCTCGAGAGCATCCAGCATTAGTGCTTTTATCAAACTGTGATAAAGTCTTTGTATACTTGACATTCACTGGAAAATAGATTTTAAATTTTAAAAGTGCTGTACTACAGCTTGTTGCTTCCTGTCAATATTAATATTAGAGAATAGTAAACTAATCCAGTATTTACGTGACCAGAGAGGCACAAGACAAAGTATAGCATCATTTCAATTAGAGAGAACATCAGTTTTTAAGTTCCTCTTGAAAGTGCTGAGGAAGGTATTTTGATGTGTACTTTGAAGAAAACATTGCTAATGCTCTATGACTTGCTTTCAAGATAAAATCTGTTTGCTACTGTGGGGAAACCGTGTCTGCAATAGCAGAATCTTGAAATGACGAGGAAATCAATGAAAGTACTGTGAGGTGCAAAACTCATTTTTTAAAAATAAGAGGGTTGGGATCAGGGGCTTAAATTATTTACTGTGTTCCTAAGGGTTTAGAAAGATATGAGTTTACATTTTTCCAGTCTGTATGTTTTTGAGGATAAACTGAATTTGAATTGTTTCAGTTCATTATAATTGTTTTGGGGAGCATTGAGAATAGTTTATAGAATAGCACAGAAGAGTGCAAAAAATGCTATAAACTGCTGTTAGTCTAATTCCTGTAAAAATAAGAAATCTCTAGGTAGCTCTAGTTAAAGTTTTCTTAAAAATAGTTTTTTTAAAACCTTACTACATAATTTCTACAATGAATAATTCCATTCACTTCATGCTGTTTTTCAAAGATATTAATTTTATCTCTTTTTTTTTTTTTGTCTAAAGAAGCAATTTAAAATATTACTTGCACATTAAACTGATAATGTGGTTAATGTACATTGACGTTTTATGTTTAGTTGATTTGGGATTTCTTGTATCTGTAAACCCAAAATGATAAATTGGTTAATGAAACTGTTTAATATCTGTGTGCAGTACAATTTTTATCCTTCAAATCCAAAAAAGTTTTACTAATTATTTCACAAAGAGCAGTGAAAAAAACTTGGTAAAAGTAGAAACTTTGATAAGAAATCAACTGTTCATATTAAGTAATTGAAAAGGAAAAATGGATGGGTGGCAATTGAAAATTGTTTAATAAATCAAATATGCTGGTCCTTGGAAACTAACTTACTGATTTTGATATTTTCAGTCTCCAGTGTCTATGTTAAATGAAGCTGGGGTGCCTAGAAGAGCTTCTTCATTTCTTGTCTAATCAGAATTCCTTAAATAATCAATAGTTCACCTGTACATGAAGCAGGAGCCCCTGTGAAAAAAAAAGCACAACAGTACATAGATACAGAAAGTATTGAAAAATTGGTTTGGACAGTTTTTCTTAACTATAATATTTCCTGAATATTATAGTTAAGAATAACTGTCCAAATTTGTCTTTCCAACAGGAAAAATATTATCTTAACTTTTTGTTTCTTTCTTTCCCTCTCACTTTCCCAAAATTTCATATCGTAAGATTTTTAAAAAGAAAAGAAAAGAAAAAAGTGTGTAACAGGTGGTGGAGGTTGGAAGGAGCCTCAGGAGGTCATCTGATCCAATTCCCCTGCTCAAGCAGGGTCACCCAGACCTGATTCTCCAGGATTGTGTTCAGACAGCTTTTGAATATCTGTCATGAAGGACTCCACAATATCCCTGGACAACCCGTGCCAGCCCTTGGTCATCCTCCCAGTAGCAAAGTATTGAAGTTTGATGTTCAGAGAGCACCTCCTGTGTTTCATTTTATGTCCTTTGCCTTTTGAACATCTCATTGTTTCTATAAAAGCAATTTTAACCTCTTAATGAAACTTTTTACTCATCAAAAACCCCTCAAAGCCCCTAACTAATATTTGCAGAAGAGGCCCAAATATTAATTGGTGGAACTTAGATAGAAGGTGGTGTTCACAGAACTACTATGTGCCTATTTAGAGGAGGCTCTCTGAGCAACTTGACTGTGAGCTGCATATGCAGCCTCTTGATTCCTCCATTCCTGAAACAGGGATTATATTTGCTCTATTCTTAGAGTGAAATAGCCAAGTCTAGGTCTGTGGAGAAGCTTTATGCTAATTCAGCTGTCAGTTTTCAGTGAAAAAAATGTGGACTTAAAGTTCCTATCATTAAATTCAGTGAGCTTTCACTGACATTGTGTGAATGATAGATAAAAAAATCTTAATTTATCTCCTGTCCAGAGATTGACTGTCACACAATGGTTTCCTATAGTATTGGGCAGCTGTGTGGACTTTAGAAATAAATATATGTAATTGGAAAGTTTTGAGATTTTGTGAGTTCTCTAAGAAGTTTAGTGTAAAAGATATTTCTCTTATTCCAGCATTAGACTATGGTTATGTTTCAAATTTTTATTCAAGTCCCATGCTGTTATTAGAACTACTGAAAATCCATCTTGGAAAAAAAAAGAAACCCTTCAGAAATGACAGTAGTCCTTATTCTCTTCTAAAGTTAGTGTTAAAAACCCTTTTTTCTTCCATTTATAAAAATGCAAATGAATAATGAAAAAAAAATAACTTGAACAATTTTAACTTAAAGCAATTGGAAACAGAATTGTGTTTATAATTCTGTTTATGGCCACCATATATGCATAAAGATTATTTAGCTACATTATATGGTTTTGCTTGAAGAGGCTGCTGTAATGTCAATGTTTGTGGAAAACACTGCCAGCATCAACCTTCTAGATTGTAAATCTTTTGCTACAGTTAGTAACAGCTGATTATGATCCTTTTCATGAGAGTCACCTTTTTTACTCTAAAGTTTGTCTGCAATCAGGCTTGACTGTCTTGGCTTGTTTTGTCCTGTCACACTCCTACAGTGCTGCTTAATTTTTTCTATTATTTCTATCCTAAAATTTTACACTGCTAATTCATACCCATATATTCTGAAGTCTTGTTCTTTATTTTAAACAGCTATTCTCCATTCATGATATATATTCCTAGATACATTTATAGAGAGCAATCAGGTCTTCTGGAACTAGTACTTTTAAAATAGATATCACACTAATTGCCTTCTTATTTCATGCAAATCTTACAGGCTGGAGGGCCTTCTCAAGCCTGGACTACTAAGTGAGATTTTGTCTCTTAGTTTGCAGGGTGTTCTCTGTTTTCCTGGTCCTATACCCTATAGGAGCAGATGATCAAAAGGATATAGGCAGAGAAGATGAAGCTAGGAGTATTCAGAGCTTCCCAGCTGGCAAGGGTTGCACAGTTACCTACCTATTACACCTATAATCCTATGTTTTATTTTTAGTCCTTCGGGAAAGGATACATGCTTTTCTTTGCCTTTATTTTTCATTGGTATTCGAGCAAACACTTCTTTTATTCAAGCCTTGAGCTAATCTCACTCTAAACACCTGCATTAAAATGGATTAATTTCATACAAGGGAAGCAAGAATATCGTATTTTCTGCTACAATTAACTTCCAAAAGCCATTAGAATACAGAATCAGACGAAGAATATAAAACTGCATTCCTAGCTATTTACTAGAATTCAACTGTTGATTAAATGTCACTGACTTACAAAGCAACCTTTCTTAGTTCTTTTCAAAGACCACAATATATTTTTCCCTGCTCCAAAACAGGAGGGGACAGTTGTGTTAGGTGTAAGTATTAGGTGTTCCTGCAGTTGATACTTTGGTATCAGAGTTATAAATGGATAACTGCAATCCAGGGACACACTCTTTTGCTAGCAAGAGCAGAACTACATGTCAGACTTATGAAGAACAGATGGGCAGAATGAGCTCTGAGTCAGACTGCTTCTACGACCTTGCTAACCATTTAAAAATGGGATTAAAGGTCCCTCATATCTGAGAATAGTTTAGAAGGGGCTTAGATGGGGAGTGTTCCCTATTCCCTATGTCTCCCCCATGAAGCAAATAGGTCATAAGTGTAACTGTGTTTTATTGTCTGGATTCCTCACCTGCATAAAAAAAAGTCATCTGTTGTCATTTGTGTATGAAGTTGAAAATAGTTTGAGGACATTGCTGCTGATAAGCAGGAAAAATCAAGAGAGAAGAGAGTGTTGGAAATCACTTTCTCCTGGAGTTCTTGGTTCAGTTTACTCTCCTTGTTCACCAGGAGGAGGTGTGAATAATTTCAGCTCTCAAAAAGAAAGGAAGAGAACCAAAGAAACACTTATTTGCAAAGGTTCTTGCCCAACAGCATATAGGAATGTAGATGATGCCTGATATCAAAAGAGAGGAGCTTAAATTAACATGACTGATTGTATGGTACACAGAATTACATTGCATTAAACAACTGTCACTGAATTTGCCACAGTTGCTTCTTATCTTTGTGAAGGCACGGTTGCTTGTACCCAAGAGGATTTTTGTCCATATCGTTTGTCAAATCTCTTCTTACTGTCTCTTTTTTTGTGTTTCTTCTAAACCAAAGGTCAGCTGGGCATCTTCATGTTAATATTTCAAAGGATCAGAAGTGTAAAGAAAACTCTGAACTATGTAGTGACGTGAAAAACAGGTCTATGACAGTTCAACAAAGTCAGTAATGACTATGAAATAAGGAGCCTCCATTAATGCTTAGCATCACTGAACTGCTGACTCATGGGCACCAAAGGATTAATCAGCTTTTATTCTCACAGAAGAAACATCAGTTAAGTTTTAGGTTTGGATTTTTTTTTTCTCATAAGAGGAATTTTTTGGTTTGCTGCCAGCACTAGCACAATTGCACAAATAGACAAATTGCACTGGGATGATATCTGTACCTGTGAAGGAAGAGGCTGCTTGCAACATACATTTTTATAACATGCTATAAAAGAAATGCGATTTGCACTTGCTGATGCTGACCTCCTTTATCACAGCCAATCAGGTATTACAAAGCAAGTCACAGAATGTGCTTTTGTGTGTTTTACAGAATTTATATATACTTCCTCCAGTTTTGTCTAATCTGGGAATTTAAATTGATAGAATGTGTGATTGGAACCACCCATACACTCAGATTACAAACATCTAGGTCTTTCTTTTCATCTTTCTGGTTCCATTGATCCATTAGATTTGCTCTCTATGTGAGACTTAGAAATGCTGGCTTTTGAGAAAAATATGGTAGTAAATATTGTTGTCACAACTTTTCTTTCCTCTTTGGGGTTTTCAGTTGAGGAGCTGTCACTTCAGGAGCGATAGTATGAAAGGAGTCTACTTCTAAATTGTATGCATTTTATCATGTTTTTCTGTTTGCTTCCTGTGCTGATTGTGTAGTGGAGATGGTTAGATGCTACATTTATTTTATGCTTCTATTTGCAGTTCCTTATCATTTGTGGTTTTGATTTATTGTGTTGTCTTGATGTAATTCAGGAAGGGATAGCTGCTGTAAAGACTTCCAGGTAGTTGATTGACTGTGGGCAAAGGCATGTCATGTTCAAATGTTTTTCTTTGTGATGATTTGAATAGCCATTTAAGTTTTACCAGTTATGAACTGTGATTTCAATCACATGGGCTGGTGAATAATGTAGTTTATAGATTACAGTATATACATATATAGTATATACAGTTTACAGATTACAGTATTACAGTATATAGATTTTCTGAGGTGCCTCTGTTCTACCAATGTACTTAATACGATTTCTATTTTAATAATGGCATTTTCTGTTGTTTAGTAGTCATTAATGTACTTTCTGTTAACGCTAATAGTTTTTTTCATGCATATGCAAGAATGCATTACTTTATAGATTGGGTCAGACCAACAAAGGTATATGAATCCCTACATGAAATGGTCAGATATGTTTTCTTCCCCAGAAATCACCTATCTGTGAAAATAATTCAGTCAGTGCAAGCTTTCTTTTTTATTATTATCAGAAAAGCCCCTGTTAACATGTGTGAGGAACAATCATCTCATAGTGAATACAGAGGCAAGACTTATGGCTGTTGGGTCAGAAAATGGTGGCATGAAAAGTCACAAAAAAGGTCAATTCAAGGTTTTAGCAAAGAAAAAAGATGGGAAAAAAACACTTCTTTTTTTAAGTCACCAATATTTCATGGAAACAACATTAAGAGAGTAAAATTTATTTACTTTTTGTTGATGTCTTCTGGTTGAGGTCTTGATTTCCATGGACTCTTTGAGTAGTTTAAGCTTTCTAGTATCAAATTGCTCCACAATAATAAATTAAAATCTTTTTCTGTCTGAAGGGAGATGGAGTTGTCCATGAGTCTTAAGATTCTTTACTTTCTGTTTGCTGGTGTGTTCCATGTGATCATAGTCTCCACCCCTGAGCACTTATTTGACCCTATTCCTATTTCCATTTAGAGTAGGGGATCTTCTACCTGAAATAGCAGCAGTCCTACTCAATGAAGGTGTCTGTTCCGTGGCCCAGTACTTCTGGTTTAATGTCTCTTTCTTTTGGTGCATCAAGATATCTTCTGACATACCCTTCTGTCATTCATGGACTGAACTGGGAGACACCTGAGGTTATAAGGTCATGCTGGACTGATATTCAGCTTTCCTCGTGTGATTTTCATCTTCTTTATAGGATCTGTCAGATAGTACCTACCAGGCCCAACAAGTGAGGGATGGAGAGCTGACAGAGGATGAAATGCATTAAAACTGTGCATTAGCTGGTCATAATCTTAGGGGTGGAGAGTGGTGCCTGCTCTAAACAGGGAAATTCAAAGATAACTCGAGCCCATGTTTCATGGCTTATCCTTAAGTGTGGTTTGAGGACTTTTCTAGGATGGAAAGATTCAGATTAACAAGTGGGAGAGAAAGAGCTGCCTGGTTGCACTAGAGACCATGTATGGCTAAAGAGTTCTAAAGGGAATTGGTTTGGTTTCATGTTCCCAGTGAACCACATTGCAAGGCTGGTTGTTGGTTTTGGTTGGTTGATTGGCATTTTTTAAAATACTTCTTAAAAACTGCATTGTGCATCAGGCATACAATGCTCAGAAATATGTCCAGCCTTTTGTACTGAGAGTCGGTGGGAGAAGGTGGATGGTCACAGAGAAAAGAAGAGCAAAACAGTATGTCTGGTGATAGCTACATTTCAAAGGCAGTGGATTGTACCACTAATGGATATCCATACCTCCTTTTCCACTTATGCACTCAGCATTTACTTTTGTTTGTCTTCAAGCACATCTAGTCAGAAGGGAGTGATTGGTTTACTAACATTCAGAATTTATAGCTTATGCCTCATGATCAAACCAAGTCTCTCAGGAGTTTTTCTTCTCTGTCCTCCCTTCCCTTTTCCCCAAGACTGACTGACATCTACCGTCCAAGACACCTGTCCTTCAGGGTACAGTGGCACATCAGAATCCACTCACGTTTAGTAGCAAACCCAAACTAATCTATGACAACTCTCAATTCACCCTGAGGCATGGCAAGGAATTTCTAGCTCCTATTTTGTTTGCGTTCCTATACTTTGATAGGAGTATAATTGTCTGATAAATGGGGAACATTTATCTTTGAACCAGTGCTGGGGTACAGTGTCTTCAAGTGCATTTACATTGAAGGTGTTGACCCTGTTTGTACTGAATGATGACCGTAGGAATCAGTGCCCAAATGTTTATCCGGGGATGTCCTCGCTGCTGTCCTGTAAATACTGTCATAATCAATTTTAAGATTTATGATTCCACTTGTATCAGATGGAAATGAGGATCTGAGAGAGGGAACAAGACAAAACTGAGGCAAGTGCTTCTGTGCTAGGAATTAGTTATCTGCCAGGCAGGTAGATCTTTAATAAACCAGTTGCATGTTGTGTGTGAGAGAATGCAAAGCGGAGAGTCCCCAGCCTGGAAGCTGACTATTTTTGGCTGGTATCAGTGCTGATGTGGACTTCTGAAGAGGTTTGGAAAAATAAAGAGCCAGAGGGTACGCACAACTGTTCTTATGGAGAAATTATTTCTCTTTATTATGCTGTGATTAAATTGCTCCATTTGAGAGAGAAGAATTTAGTTCTACAGGAAATAGATAGTGGAAAGGGCAGAGTTACTTACCAGGAAGAAAGATGCCCTGCCTTGCTATCTTCACTAGCTCTTTAAAGAACTTTTTATTTTAAATTGAAATTTTGCCCCTCAGCTACTGCACCAGGCTGGTTCACATGACTTATCTGGCTCTCTATGGAACAAATTCCATTCAAGCATTCACTGCTCTAGTACAATCACAATTGTACTTCCTCACACATAAAGTGCAACGAACGTTTTTCTTTTTTTTAAATAGGACTCTAACAACGTTTTTGGAAATTGCTGTCAAACACTCTTTACTGGTGTTTGAGAAGGAACGGAAATTCAAGCCACAAGAAGTGCTGGGTGTCTTCTAGTATGGAATCAAAGGAAAATGTAGAGAATGCATTCTTCTCGTAGCTCAGTCATTCTAAATGTTTACCAGGGACATCCTTTATGTCAAAGACTATTCTAATACAAAAATTGCAAGCTGTAAGATGGGGACATAGGTAGAATATCCCAGCCTACTTGCTGTCTGAAACCTTTGGAGTTCATGACTTGCATTAGCTGGTGTCTGATCTTTCAAGGATGGGAAATAGTCTTGAGCCAGACAATGACTTGAATTTACTGTGATTACTGATTGATAACACTGATATGGAGAGTGGCATCACAAGTGCATGGAGACATATCTGGATGTCTGCAGTTAAGTCTTGTTTGGATCAAAGCTCTGTGAAGAACGTGATAGCAGTACCTGAGAGCATGTCTGTTCTGTAAGGTCTGCACCTGGAACAATGAAAAGAAAGAGCAGAAATGGATTCGACACATTTGGTCATAAAAGACATGATAACACATTTCTAAGCAGCTCTGTTAATCACATGGTAACTTGGATGTTCATGATGAATGGTATGAATCACATTTCAGGAATAATTCCTATCCCAGTTTTGGGCTATGGATCTTTATTAATGTTATTATGTCATTAGTCTCTTATTCTCAATAGTTAACATTTCCACTGAAGTCCATGAGACAACTTTTGTAAGACCAGACTTGATTTCCACAGACTAATCTGCATATGTTGAACATTTCCACGTTCAAACTCTAATAAAGTTCTTGGGCTGTCAGACTTATTGTAAGGACTTTTTGGTTGTTTTCTTAAAAAAAAACCCCAAACATTGCACCATAAAGTAATCCATCAAAACCTTCATTTAATTTCTTTTTTGGTACTTTTATGTTTATTTTTATTTGCCCTTTTAACATAGTGCAATCAAAATTGTTGTTGATTACTTCCAGGACATGCCAATGGAGACCAAGGTAATTTTAACAATAAGTTAAGTGGGTCCATAATCAGGTCTTTAGTGAATAAATAATTTTACTTTCAAACAAAGTCTCAACACTGAAAATATTCTAATGTCAAAGACTTGTATTCCTATCTTCCCATTAATATTCATTAGGAACTGAAAGAAACACATATTATGTTCCACTGGGATATGGCTTCTACTTTTTTTGTTCCTACTGAAGTTTCTTTTAATGTATTCTGAGAAGTCTTTGGTAACCTTTATGCTCTTTAGTTGTGTGCAAGCTTTTACACTTCTTCCTCCACAAAAATCACTGTCTGCTTCTGAATGCATTTCTGTTGTTTTCTGTTATATTGCAGACCTCCTTTGCAGCTTGTTGAGACTGAGTGAATCTTCTGTTCATCTTGAATGAAACCCAGTACGGAAAATTGGACACATTCACCAGGGTAATTGCATCTATTTGCAGTTCAGCTTTCAGTGGTTTTGTTGCAGTGGGAGAATAGAGATGTGGTGACACTGTTAGGCTTTTTGGACGAAAAGGTGGCTGAGACTCAAGTATGACGCATTCAATTAATTTCTTATTCTATGGCAAAGAGAAGACCTCAGAAAAGAATTGTTTTCCCAGCTACTATCATCTGGACTCACTGTCTTTTAGTTCTGTCTTCTGTGTTAAAATTTTGCCTGCAATTATGGTGTACTTATATTTGCTTCGAGTAGTTGTAAATGATACTCATGTTGGAATATTATAATATACTAAGAAGTACATTGAAATGCCATATTGACAAGCCTTATTAATATACTTGGTAAATGTGGTGCTCAAGGTAATTTATAGATTATTAAGGGTTTTAATTGCAGGGCAATACCTAGAAATTGGAGGGTAGATTTCTGATTTTCTAGAATTATTTTTATTTAATTGATCTTTGAAAATATTGGTTCCAATGTCTCTTGACTGATCTTATTTTCTCAAATGTTTCTGTAACAAACAGATGAATGCATGAATTGTGAAGAAACACCATTTTCATACTCTATACTGATGGAGTGCAAAAAGGGACACTACCATATTTCTGTGAAGATTTAAAGAAAAGAGGTATTTATGGTATTTACACCATCAGAAATAGATATCCGTTATCCTTTTCAAGTTATTCTGATAGTGGCAGGTCATGTTTTGTAGGTGGGGAATTAGTTATTGAAAAAATTAAATCTTCAAATATAGAACAGTGATGAAATCTTAAGTAAAGATCACGTTTTTCAGTGATATTTGCTGAAATCAGTGACAGAGATTACACAAGTTTTCAAGCAGATGGATAGCCTGAAATTTCATGAGCAAATAAAAATGTATCATTTTGACATAGAGCTCAAGCCCAGGCTTTGACTTGTATCTTTTAAATGTTTGCTTTGAGAAGTCATATAAAGGACTTAATAAAGATCTCAGTAGCAGTGGTACTCTAAAATTCTAAAATATCAGAATGAGAAAATATCTACCTACTCACAGCAAGGCATCTGTTGTGGCAATTAGAGAAAATTACATTAAACAGTTTGAAAGTCAGTCAAAATATTGACATTAATACAGTATAGGCTTTTTAGTATTGATTAAAGCAATGTTCAGTGACAAATGGCTCTTTAATCTACAAGCTGTTCAGAACTAGTAACAACACAGAAAGCAATTGCAAGCCCTCACTACCAAACCTCACTCTTTGTCTTCTTCTGGCCCTATCAGTCTTAGGCTGTGAGCTATGTGATGACAAAACTTCGCCAGAGGATAATGAGAGCTCTCAGCTTGTTAACTGCTGCACTTTTGCAGGAGATGAGAGATGTGTCTTTTTCTTCCTCAAGCTATGGAGAAGGCTTGCTCCTCTGTGTTTTAAGGCTAAAAGCATGAAGCAGCTGTGTTACACAAAAGACACATCCAAAGGCATCCAAATGCAGGAACAGGTCCAGGCTGTGAACCCCTAACACAGAAATAAGACCAGTCTAAGGGAGAGGAGGATTTTAGACATGCTTCTATCTTTGTAAGTGCCTAGGTATTAGGAAGATTGCTGAGACTTGCTTGATTTGTCACTCCCTGAATAAAGAGCCAAAATGACTAAGTATGGGGTTTAAGCATTTAATTCCCAGTCAGATGCTTAAAACTTAGGTATGACAGCAATAAATGCCTTGTGAATTGAGGCCTGACACTTTTTTTGCATAGTTCGCAGAATTCCTAACAATATTCTCATAGGTTTCTGTAAAAAATGAGAATATTCATTTCATGCTTAATTTTATGACTTAAGAACATCAATTGTTGTGGAAGAAAATACATGTGAAAATATATTTGGCACATTTAAAAATTTTACATCCTAAAATACTTTATCTATCTGGGATAATTCTGTAAGATTCTTGCCACTGTTTTGTTGAGGGGAAAAAAAACATTCAGAACATGAAACATGTCATGAATAATAAGTTTTAGTAGTGATTAGGATAAGCCTGATGGCTGAGGTCTAAAAGGGACATGAATTTCTTTCCCTCCCAAAGGAGGGGTTTGACGCTCAGTATGAGCTCTGTTATTGACTTTTGGTGAAGAGAATGAGAGGTAAATGAAGAGAGTCCAGTAAGCAATTATGGAACATGTTTATTTTATAGATGTTAGGGATCTTTTGGGATCTGGGGTTATTTTTTGGTACACATCTCTGTTTAAAAAGGGAAATGCGCTAAATAGGTGGTGAGAGGTTGATAGTTATAAAATTTACTATCACGAATGAAAGAATGATCATTCCAGTTATGTTTAAATGTTCTTGAAGTTTGTGTCCACACTTTCTTTGCATCTTTCAACCCCAGCATTCTAAAACCATATCCTTAAAAATTCACTCCCCCCTCCAACCCAGGCCAAGGAGCCAGAAGACCCATTCTGACTCCAGTCAGGGCCCCCTGGGCCCCCTGTCCCGACTGTTACCGGTCATGCCAGTGCCCAGCCGTGTTCCCTTACCTCATGGCTGGATTTACTGCAGTGGTCTTGGACCTGACTTGTCATGTTGCACCCATCTGATGTGACTCTGAAGTCTGAGATGCAAACATGAATCATATATAATGATCAGAGAAACAGGAGTGTGTTTAAGGATCTCCGGGAGGCAGGATGGCTGAACATTGTCCTTAACACACGTCCTGACTCGGGAGCTGGAAACTCAAGGAGAGGTGGTCTGTAGCACCGACCAGGAGCACAAGGTGGAGGGGAGCAGCTGGTGAGGCCAGGAGTGCTTGTCAGGGATGGTGCCAAAACGGGGAGGAGGTGGCATTTTCAGACAGACTTTGCCACTCACTAAAAAGATGTCAGAGCCCCATGCTTGACAAATCCCAACCTGGACACCTGGTGTTGCTGCTGGAGAGCAGCTGCTGCAGTAGCTGTGCCAGAAAGCTAGAGAAAAGGATTCCAAAGCTATTATAGGCAGATATCAGAAGCAGACATGGCCTGTTAATCTGTTTCTGTTTCTTACTTTCCTCTAGTATGATAAAATCAGGTCTGCAAGTGGGGAATAGCAGCTTATTAAACAACCTGGAGCTTGGGTCAATATTCTTAATCTTTGGAACAGGACTTTGAGACCCTTTTTTACAGACTTGTAAACTTGACTTGTTTTTTCTATCTGTAAATAAAGAACAGCATACATCATGGTATGATGGTTATTACTTTCAGGTGTTTTATGACTCTTAATTATTATTCTGAGAAATTCCTTGCTTTTCTGTGAATGATACTTGAAGGTAGTTGTTAAGAAGCCATGGGTTATCACAATATGAAGGAATTCCAATCTATCAGTCACTTGGAGCAAATGAACCTGAAGTGAACGACTTCTGTCAATATTTTGATACTGTCAACACTGACCAATATTTTAGCAAGTCCTTTTCCTACATAGTCTTTCTCTTATTCACTAATGGTGATTGGTTTCATCACCATATTATACAGATGATTTTCAGAATTCTTAAAAGAAGCATGCTCGTGTTGTGCTACAATGTGGACTGAAACATTACCAAGATAAAGAGTAAGAATATACAGATCTAACCTCTAAACTTATTTCTGTTTGTATCCTGAATGCTAGAGACAAAACTGCTTTCTCAACTTTATTAAGTTATTGTGCTTAGCCATTCTAAAGCTTTTATACTCTGAGAGAGAAATCATAACCCAACAGATAACCACAACATACTGTCATTGCCCTCTTTGTGCTCTCCTTTTGTCACCTTGCTAAGGAGTTTGTTAGTGGGTATAAAACAGATTCCTCCTTCCTGTGGCAGCACCCGTTACCCTAGACAACTTCACAGAATGAAGCTGTTTCCCTTTCACTCAAAAATACTTGTGACAGCAACTCTCGCTGGACTCTATGAAATGACATCTGTGTATAAGAGGTAGTAGTACTATATGCCTTTTAGAATATTTCAACAGAGGATGAAGAACTATTTATTTATTAATAAAACATTTAAAAAATTGTTAAACTAACTGGTATGGACAGAAAAATGTAAAGCTCACTGGTTGTGACAAAACAATTATGCGGCTTGTGCACTTTTTTAAACAACATATAAACCTTTTAAAATATGTCTTCTGATTACTGCATCAAGGAAAGAATACAGTAATTAAAGTAGGCAAAAGAAATCTTAATCAAAGAATACTACAGAAGAGGAGTAAGTGAAATGAGTTTTTGCACTCTCTTATCTGGTGCCTTTATCACAGGGCATTAGTTAAATGAAGAAAACTTAATCAGGAAGGAAGCAACACCAAGTTATTCTAGCTATGCAGGAGAATGTACATGAATCTCATTTTTTTTTCTCCTGAGAATGACTGCAGTCATCTTAAGCAATGAAATTTTTAGGTTAAAGGAGTGCCAGTGCAGGTCAAAAAAGTAGGACATTAAATTTTTTAACCTATTCAGCTATCATTATGGAGAGCTTGACAATGATTTACAGGAAATTTCAGCATAAATTTAAAGGAGCTTGGCTCTGTAAAACATATCTGTATTATAGTGTGAAACTGTACAGAGTAAAACTGTTTATATGTAAATGTTGTATGACTGAAGCACAGAGCTTGGCATGCTGTTCATATGGATGTGGGGCTGTGTTGTAGAGAGCTATGGGAACCCTAACAAAAATTCAGTTCCTCCACACACTGCTTTAGGAGATCCAGGTATAAAAGGGTGCACTTCCGTGGAAGATATATGCATTATTTTGAGAAGTGCATTGAAGAGGCACTTTAGGGACTGCTTTTAGATAAGAAACTTCTTCTTTATGTGCTGTTACCTGTCAGTGAGGAGCTCACATGAAACTTGGTGGTGCTTTTGTTACAGTGGACATTGACACCACTCCTTCCTGGTTTGTTTTCTATTTTGTGTTTCTAAAGAGAACCTATTTATCTGGTGTATTTTTTTTTAATTTCTATATTCATTTTAGCAGTTTCCATCCCATTCTGTGGTACTGGGACCTCCCCATCCCAGTTAATTTAAAATTTTCCTCCTGCTGCAGGATAGTTAGCAGAGCCAAATGAGCAGGTTGGTTTGTTGTGCTTCCCATCAGAGCCATCTGGGGACTTGCTGAAAAGGGGATCGTTGTGTTAGAGGAGTTGTTGGCTGCATTCATGTTCTTGTGTGTGGATGTGCCTCTCCAAGTGTCAGAACATTGTTTCATGTCCACTGGAGATTCTATCTGCTTTGATTGCTAAGAAAACACCTACTTATCTTGTATAGCAGCAATTTTTCCTCAAAGATGCATGCAATACTTCCTCAAAAAGAATATCCATCAAGTAAAAAAAAAAACAAAGCGAAAAAAATCCTTACAGAGATGTTTTTCAAGAGGTTCACAATGCAGTTTCTATTAATTCCGAGTTTTCCAAACTAGTCAACATACAGGTGTTGCAAATTAACTTCCTTGTTAAGACATAATGTTATATGAAGCATTGAAGTAAATTGCAAATGGATCAGATTAGGATCTTTTGCTGTCAAGAAAAATAAAATATAATATCAGAAATTACATGAGAGCCTGCTTTTCAGTTGCTGTTTTGAGAAGGATATAAAGAAGCTAGATCCTAGTAGTATCTGAGTTCTAAAGTGTACTTCTGATATTTAAATTTTTTCTTTTGCTTTTCACCATCTGTTGATAAATTTGATTATGTTTTGGGGTTTTATTGTGAACAAGCAAAAGTTTCCTTTTTAAGGACATGGTCTCTAACTAACAACCAGAATGGCTAGCACCAAAAAGGAGAAATAGCATCTCATATTTTTTTTTTTTATTCTGGGTTTTTCCTTTGCATAATGCATAGCTAGTCTAAACACTTCTATTGATTTGTTTTTGTTTGTACTTACAGATTTCTCCTAAGAAGCATTCCTTGGCTGTTCTCTGGTACAATTTATATGTTTTTAAAATGTTATCAATAAACTACTCTGAGAGATTCTACCTTATTTATTAAGACAGCAGTTTTTAGACAATATTTATTACTGCAACAGTTTACAAACCTATTTTTTTTATTGTGAAGGCATAGAGATCCTGAACAGGCTGTGGAGTCTTCCTCCTTGGAGACAGTCAAAAGCCATATGGATGTGATCCTAAACCATGTGTTCTATGTGGCCATGCTTGATCAGAGAGTTTGGAGCAGATGACCTCCAGAGTTCCCTTCCAACCTCAGCCATTTTGTGATTTCATGATTCCATTCAGGCACCCCACGGTTGTTCTGTGCTTGTTGTAGACAAACAAACCAGATATGCAGCATGCCCCCAAACCAGAACAAAATTATTAAATGTAAACTATTGGGGAGCAAGTGATAAAATCTAAGTGTCTAGGGGAAAATTAGGACTTTATTTCCTTAAATGATTGGACTTCCATTGGCAGCTATCCTCTTTCTCTCATGAGTGGGATAGTGGATTGACGCATGTAACAATATGCCACTAGACAGCATATTGTCTCTTGAAGCCCCTTGATATAAAGATTCTCAGAAGTTAGACCCAGCTCCTAAATTTATTTTTGGTATGGACATGTAAGCATGAATGAAATGAAATGGATGAATGAAATGAAGGTGTGTATTGTACCTGGAGAAAGGACTCTGTGTTTAAAGGCATGATGTCTTTATTTTCTGATTGTCAGTTGGTTTAATAAAAGATATTACGTCTCTTGCCCCCTGTGAAGTTTAGTAGGTTTCAGGATCTCGACCTAATTTCATAGCATTTGTCGTCAGTGATGATATTTTCATCTTTGCAGATGGCCTAAATTTCACTTGACCTACAACTATGATGTGCAGCATTCAAACTGGTCCAAGTCTACTGTGCTGCAAAGAGCTTCAAATCAGTATTGATTATATACTTAGGAAGACAAAAGTTCTTTAAAAAACAATATATTCCCCAGTGTTTGTATGATCACCATCCATCTTTATAATAAAATTAGTATTGCCACCTTACACTGTAACTGAATGTGCTATAGATTTATTATTTCAGTTAGCTAATAATCAGATTGAATAACAATAGAAGTAGCAGCGCTGCATTTTTTCTTGTTACTCTTATTTTTCAACTGTGTGTTGTTGAACAACGAAATAATTGATCAATAAAGAACAATTGCTATTTTTTCAACATCTTTGCCTAGCCTGTGTTCCCATACTAGAAATCCTGTAAGACTGCATGTAGTGAGGAATTGCCCTATTTGTTTCACATTTGTTATGCCCTGGAATGAAAACTAATCACAGGTAGAGCCTTTACCTGGACATTTCAAGTTTACCTCACAACTATTTTTATTGCTAGTGTTCAGGTCACATGCATCTCAAAAATTATTATAGTACTTTGTTTCTTTGTCTTGTAATTCCCTTCAGAGGACAAAATACAAGATCATTTAAATTAAATGTGGTATCATCTTTGTAAACTCAGCAATTAATCTATTCTTCACGTATTTAACTAAAATTAAAACCCCTCCAACAAACAAACAAACAAAACCAGCCAAACAAAAACTCAGCCAGTCTACCAGCCAAACTAACAAACAAACCCCTCAGAAGAGCACATTGCAAGGACAAATATAGGTGAAAAATCTGAAACATTTTCATTGAATTACCAAGTTTTTCTTTATCTTTCTCATGAAAGGAAGCTCTCCCAAAGTCTGTGTTTCCACATCTGCAAGGAATTGCCTGTTTTGATGTATGTCCAGGTTAAATGGCAATAAACTTAGAAGATGTCTTTAAGCTTTCACAGGATCATAGCAGCGTGGAAGGTCTCCAGTGCAGACTCCTGCTCCAGGCAGGGTGAGCTGTGAGATTAGACCAGGCTGTTCAGAGCTTTATCTGGTTGTATCTTGTGAATTTCCAAGGCTGGAGGCTGCACAACCTCTCTGGGCAACTTACTACATTGCATGGCTGTCCTTGTGATGGAAAAGATTTTCCTATATTCAGTCTGAATCTCTCCTTTTAATTTGAGTCTCTGTCCCTTGTCCTACCACCATACATGACAGAAGAATCTGGCGCCATCTTTTTTTTAAACTCCTCATAGGTATTAGGATGCAGGTTTTAGATTTTCTCTTCAGCCTTTTCTTTTCTAGAAATGGAGAATTTAGTATATTTTTTAAATAAAGACTTCATTATGACTTTATTGCTTATTTTGTATTATTATTTCTTTTACTTCCATGAATGTGTGGTGCTGGTATCATTTTACAGTCTCTTTAAAAGAAAACTAATAGAAATATAAAATTTAAAATTTTTTCCATTTTCCCTAGATGAGATAATTTAATTCTTTTCCGTGTCTGTTATGTAAGGCACAAACCCAAAAATTTTCTCCAGGTTATTTCTGTTTAAAAATTGACTCAGGTACCTAAGGGCACTACTCCTTTGAACAGGCAGCAAAATAGGTCCTCTCATTAGAAAATCAGATCTTGGTTAACTTGCTAATCACACTGCAGCTTTACTGCCTCAAAAAACTAATGAGCAGCTGGTACATTCTTCAATTAATGCAGTGTCCTGTCTGAATTATTCCTTGCTAACGCCAGTCCAAACAAATTTATCTATCAAGAATTAAGAGGTAACTTGCCTGCAACAACTGAAGTTGACTGTTACAGGTGTGTTTGAGAGGCAGAGGATCAAGGTCTGTGGGTGGAGTCAGAAGCTGCGGGATAAAGCAGAGGCTGTGGGGCATGGTCATGCAATTGGCAGATAAACAAAAAGTTGCTTCAACCAGCCTTGCTGCCCAGAACGAGCTGGAGGGCTGTCTGTAGGACACAGAGATACTGAGTTGATGCTGTCCTTGTTTTTAAAGAGGCAAACACATAATTTGTTTTTAATTAAATGCTACTAAAAGATCAAGACCCTCCATAACTCATGTTATCATTAAAATCAAAGAAGCAGGAGGGAAAAAGTATAAGATTTCAAAATGTGAATTCCTGCATCTTTTTAATAGCAAGTTGTACTTTTTTTATACCTGTCTGAAGACATGATTTTTAGCTACTGTTTTTCATTGCCTCTCATTTCTGTTCAAGTTATGATAATATATGTAATAATTAGCAGTGTACAATCACTGCAGAAAACTTTTGCTTTATCTGGAAATGTGTCAGGTTATGTTTCTCTATTGCCATGTGGATAGCACACCATGATCATTCTTACTATGTTACATTCAGAACTCCTTTATACTGAGGAGTGACACAGGTTTCATTCTATAACTATCATTTTTGTCAGTTTTCCTTTCATGAATGATGTGACACGGGAAGTTTCTGTATCCAAAAAAGGTCATGATCTTTACTGAAACCAGTCATACTCCGGGAAATGAGAAATATAACAATTACATATAATAAACAGTTTTTATAGTTCTGAATATAAAGACTGACATAAAATGTTTTTCTAATGCTCCTGCCTTATCATAATTATTTTTGTATTTGTAGATGAAACTGCATTGGTAATGGAGATTGCAAGTAGGAATTAAAATTTTAAAATTAAGCAGTGAAATTATGATAGAAGATGCTTCAACCTTTTTTTTTTTTTCTCCTCGTTGAGTGGAATCCAAAATATGAGTGTGAGAAAAACTGAGCACATATGACTGTGGAACAGAAGCAAATTCCACTGACAGGCTATGATATGTAACAGAAGAATGTTTGTGGTCAGCTACAATCAGCAAAAATATTACTTCATCAATTTTAATATCATATTAGCCTTACAGAAAGCACTGCCTTGAGGAAAGTGAAGAATGTTGGTGGCGAGTGGCTCTCTTGATATTCCATTTTCCTCTGTGACACACTGACTGAGCACTTTCTTCTGATTCAGATGTTAATTTATGGAAATGGATAATACAATGCATCTGATTGCTTAATTATGCATCCTGGGGATTCATTCAGAATCTTTATAATACATCTTGATGAACTTTCAAAGGCAGTACTCGCAATTTGCAACTTTTATTGGGATTTAATCAACTGGACAATACTTGTCACATCTTTTTCTGATGAAGGAACTGACCCCTGTCTCTGACACCTTTGTTGTGTACTGTAACCACTAATCTCTAATGCAAAAAGAATTCATTCCTGTGTAGCATCAGTGAGTTCAAGAGCAAATAGAGTTAGCCCACAGTACTGTCTCCTTACTCTTTAATGCTGACAAAGATGCTACAAAGGTTTGGTATTGAGGGGCTTGCAACATGCTGGCAAAAATGTGGTATAAAGGCCAAATAAAACTAGTAATGAGTACAAGAAGCTGTACATTCCACAGTATAAAAAATGGCATGGAGAAAGTGGATTTGTAATTCCCATTTGGGCTGTTTCGTTATACTAAAACAAGGTGTTTCTACTGGAACTGTAAAACAACTTACTGAAAATTGAAGAAAGGGCTCTTTACTGCATCAACTACAATTAACATGCATAATTGATTGCCAAGAGGTGTGAATGAAGAAAAAATATAACAGACTAGAAAAATTAAGCAATGTTTCGTATGTATAATACGAATGCCTGGAGTTATAATGGTAAATATGGAGCTGTTAGAAAGGATAGAAATCCTCATGTAATCCTCCAGGGCATAACAGCAAGTCTCTATATTTGAATCTAGAAGCAACCCTCCCTTGGGTTTAGTTAACTACCAAATACAGAGTTTTTTCATTTCTTTTAGAAAACCTGAGCCTCTCCATTTCTTTCAGTCTGTAAATCTGGATGGTGCTCATCAGCAGGGGATTCCTAACTAATGATGACTGACTGGTTGATTAATCATAGTAATAAAGGTGACACTCTTGGCTGCCACTCCAAAATAGCAAAATAAATAACACATGCAGAATTTACATGTCCTGTTTTGTTCTGTATTTTGAAAGAAGCAAATTGATGCTCTTGAAATCTAAACATCTTTTAATAAGTTTCAATATTTCATTACCCTCCTATAAGAGTCTTAATATAAATACTTTAAGTGACAAATGTAATATGTCATAGTCCTAAGTAAAGATGAATACAAGAAGGGAAATAACTTCTGTTGACCAATAGATATAATACTAATAGTATTTCAGAGTTTATATAACTCACTGCCAAGAATTAAAACTTTCACACACTGTCCTTTTTCTCTGCTTTTTTTTTTTTCTTCCTGACATGGTAGAGCAGTTTATGAGTGTTTTGAATTTTTTCTTTAAGTAGAGATGTTAAAGAAAAAAAAGGCCTTGTTAGAGCTACAAATCTAGGAGAGGTAATATTCCACCAAATTAATTGATATGAAGGGAGCAAAAGCTTTTGATAGCATTGTGTTGGTAGGCCAGTACATGGCAGTCTGTTCTGTAGAGATTTGGTATTAAATTCATTTGAACACACACACAAAAATGTTTGGCTGCAGACAGTGATTTAAATGCTTACCACTTGCTACATATGCTGCACAATGGATGGACATGCTACTCTATCATGTATTGAGTGCATCTGAGAGTTACTGGGCTGGGAAAAATGTAATCTGTGCAGTAGTGGATAGACAGGACAGCAGGACAGAGTCTTCTTTTAAAATAGTTGCAATTCACATCTTTGATATTCTATTGATGAGTAGCTCTGGGTTTGTATCTTAAAGCCATTATTGGCTACCAGTTTTTATGAAACTTAAGGCAATTTTGCAGTAGTAAATTACATGATGAAAAGTACGTAAATGATCAAATATGCATTTTTCTTTTTTGATTTTAATTTCCTTTTGTGGACTGTCTTCTCAAATGGAACTGGTAATGGATAATGCTATGAAGGAAGGTCTACATACCCTAGATTTTGTTAGAAAAGACCAGCTCACAACTGATTAATGTTTAAAATGAAAAAGTATGTTTACTTAATTAGTGATCTAATCTAAAAGGCTAAAGACACCATCAGAGCATGCAAATGTACTTCTTCATAAAATATACAAAATACAAATACAGTCACAGACTGCAGTGGGATGGAAGAGTGAGACTGTTCCCCCTTAAAGAAGAGAGACTAATAGTTCCTACTGTCTCAAAGCACTGTCTGGGATGACTTTGTACTCTTTAGTTTGAGGCTAATCTGCTGCACCCGGTAGCTGAGTAGTCAGGGTGAGATTTTGACCTCATTTACCAGTTGCCTCCAAAATTGTTTATTTTCATGTTTGAAAGATTTTTATAGCACACCAGCTATCTTAATAAGACTGAACCATCAAGTCTTTTGTTTACAGATACATTTGTCTGAAACATTTTGCATGGCAGGTTCCAGATTGTGGCAATTACATTGGGTCAGAGGAAAGAACATCAGGTAATGCCAGTGCTTGTAAAGAAGCATGCTCTGACCTGATGGAAGCACCTTGATTGAACATGTAATGTTGTATTTCGTATGAAAGCTAAACAGAAAAAAAAATAAAAATTCTGTGAAATGTTGTATCTTACCACAATTTTGAGCCAAAACCCCATGCTATTTGTTTCTCAATACTGTTTCGTATTATAAACCATGTCAGGTATGAAGATTGTTACCTGAAGGGTGGCAGGTAATCACTCGCTGTGCCAAGGCTGCCCAGTGCCAGAACTGGTACATGGGTCTCTCCTGTTCCTCTGGGCCTTTTGCAGCTGTACCTGCCTTCTCTCTAGAGCAGATATTCACTGTTGTGCTGGGCATTCACTGCTACTGACTTTGCCTGAAGTTTCTCCTGACTTTGTATCACTTGCTATGGCTGGTTCCTGTTTACCAGGTTCTCTGGGGGGAATATTTTGTCAAGCATCCAGTATACATGCCTGAAATATTTCCAGTCTCACTTTCTGATGCAACAAGCCTTCTTGTTGGTAAATACTTATTTTTCTTTATTGAAGGACAAAGCCTTTCTATCCAGCACACAGATCTTCTCATAGCAATTTGTAGTTAATGTTAGATATTGATTTAATTTCTAATGTTAGATCTCCAGCTCTCATAACTGCTTCTTTCCAGTGACATTATGTTAGAAATTTAAAGTTTATATTAAAAAAGCAGATGTCTTGTGTATCTTTGCTTTCAGCTTCTCCTGTCTAAAATGTCACTTCCTATTGAGCACTTCCTTTCATCTAATGCTTTTCTGTTGAGATAGATGAATTCCTATGGTTACTTGTTCTTTTGTTTTCTTCTTGACATGTGGTTTTCTTGAAGTAGCTGATTCTGAACAGTGCCTGCTCCACAGTTTCTGTGTTGTGACAATGGTACTAGCCCACTTATGGCAACACCAAACAACAGTTAAGACTTTATTTTACTGATCTGATGTGTTGTTGTGGATCACTGCAGAGTACTTCACATTTCTGTAAAAGGCCTTGAGCAAACACATCTTTAGATGTAATTTTGACAAGTACAGTTTAGTCTTTTTGTTCTTTTTCCATTCTAGTATTCAGTGGTGTTCCAATTCAAGATTTTCCTTCTGCAGAACTTTTGTTTACAAGGTGCCATATTTCTTTGTTTATGCCTTTGATTTTGCATATCTCTGTGGATATGCAGCCATAAGTGCTGCAGCTGAAGTTAAGTAATTTCTGATTGTGGTACACTGTTCTTCACACCAGCCTTCTCTGCTTTTGACAGTGCCTTATGTCTGCTGTTTTAGTTTGTTCTAGATTTTGCTTCAAGAGTTACATAGTAATGAGATCATTGTGGCTGCTGCTGCTGTGTATGTCCTAGTATGTCCTTACATTTTAGGCAAGTGATCTAAGTCTTGCATTAGTAGAGAGATGCTTAGACTGTTTGCTGTTCTATCTGTTCTTGTTATCTGGCAAGTCTCTGGGTGTTTTTTAGGTGTTGTTTTGAGGGAAAACAATTGCCAAAGCAAAACTGGAAACTCAGCACAATTAGTGTTTAGTTTCTGCAACTGTGGTTTCCTAATGTTCTTTCCACCTGTCAGTTAACAGTAAGGGTCCCATCAGAGGAGTAAGCCATGCTCTAGCATTGCCAGTGACACCTTAGAGCAGTTGCAGAACCCATCACTGCTCATAGTGTTCTGTTCATAGATCACAGATCCATTGTACTGCCTGAGCATAATGCTGTGACTGACAACTCTAGGAAGATAGTCCTGAGTCTGTTTGATAGGTGTTCCATTGATGAGCCATCTTCCATGTGTTCTGTTAAAATGGGTGCTGTATTTTGACTAAGACACATTTCTTTAGCTTGAAACATTTGGCCATTTATTCTCTCTAATCTTAAGGTGTGAAGTTCATGTTTTTAATACACTGCAATAACAACAAGTCTTAATATCCAAAATATTTCTGCTTCATTGCAATAGGAAAGCAAACACCAAACCCACCAAAATCAATAGATATATTCTCTGCAGCATCAGTGGGCTTGGGATCATGCCAAAAAAACACATCCAATTTGCCAGACTGTTTAGCTTTGAGTTGTTAACACCCTGGTGCCAGTCATGAAATGGGCGGTACCACAGCTGGACATAAGAAATGGGCAAAGTATCTGGGGCTCAGCACTGGGATCAGAGTGATATCATTGTTGCACAGATAACACTTGTCTTGCTGATAGAATCCAGCCTGTGAGTAGACACTGGGGTTGTAAATACTTGTTAGGGCTCCTGTTAGCCCTGGTTCAGATACGGGTGGTTTGCTGAGAACTGTCCTTTAGTAGGAGGCTTTGTAGCATCAGGGCATCTCACCATGTAACAAACAGTGATTTGCTGATCACCATTAATGATAATGATGATTCACTTCAATCTAAAATATCTGATACTGACCAGACATTTATTCTTCAAAGAAGTTCTCTGCATGAAATATGCAATGATCTACACTTTGCACACCTGCTGCTAATACAAACTTGTTTAAATGAATACATCTGCTGTATGTACAAGTTATCTCATACTTTTTTAGTTGTGTACCAGATCATTGCCACTTCACAGATTGTTTGGGATATTATGTTGAAACCAAAGGCACAGTAGAAATGAGCTGTTTCTTCTGCACATGACATTCCCTAAGGCAGAGACTGCTAAATTGCAATATAGATCTTAAAACTTGACCTAAATTTTTCCTATAAGAAAAATGTGGGTTTGGCTGAGAATTTTCTCCTAACTCTGTACACTGATAGGTCAGATCTGCTACAGGATTTGCTTAGATCATTAGTGACTCATAAGTAAGAGGTACCTGAAACAGGAAAGTGATGAAAGCTGGAATGTCCTGGCAATTCCTAATTCCATGTTGAAAATCATATCGCTGATTTCCAGAAAACTAATCTTGATCCTACTCTGATACCTTTTTTGGGTGATTAACAAAGAAATGAGTACAAGGAGGTAGAGGCCAATGGCACAGAAGATAGATTAAAAAAACCAAAACCAACAAAATTTTCATGTTCTCAGCTTGATTATGATATAAGACAACTAAGTAATGAATTTTATTTTCATATCATAGAGGCTGTTCTGCTGCCAAAAAGCCAGGGGAATTTCTATGATTTTCTACTATAGGAATACAATTAAAAACTACCCTATATAATCATATCACATACTATATACTATTCTTTTTTTTTATGTTACTAATTGAGTTGTATTAAGCATAGCATTGGATGAACTTTCTCACAAAGAAGATTTATACATTTCTTCAGATAATGTTTCATTCTCCTCTCATATTCACTTGCAAGCCTGTCATCTGACATCATTCTATGCTTCAGGTTCTAGGAATCAGACGAAAATGAAGAATGCTTTCATGCCCCATAAATTTTAATCCCATACTCTTCTGACTCAGTTATTTCAGAAAGAAGCTTATAATTTCACTGTTAGAGAAGTAGCATAAAATTATATAAAAGAGAACAAAATCAGTTTTATATTTATTTTTTAATTTTCTTTTTGTGTACAAGGTAAGTTGTTGCCTTTGCGTAATGAACATTTCCAGGAAATGAAACCTCTCTACAATGAACTTCAAAGCAACCCTGAGTGTATGTATTTATATCCGTAAGAACAGTCATCTTCACAAACATCCCACCATGTAGCATAATTAAACTGACAGCTTCTACTAAACAGTAGCCAGCTGAATGCCACTGTAAGAGACAAAGATACGGAGGCAGGAGCTCACCCAGTCACTGTGCCACACTGCTGGATTGTCTCTGCTTGCTCAGTGTAACAAATGGAGCTAATTGCACTGCACAGCAGTGGATAACCAAAGTTCTGGGTTTCACCACTCACTGTAGTACTGGCAGGAAGATCAGTAACATGGAACAGTGAAATTTGCCAACACCTGCTGCAGATATCATTACTATTTCCTTTCTCTGTGTCTCCAGATATCAGATTTTTATTTATTTATTTAATTTTATGTCTGGATTAACTTGGATGTCCTTTGTATATGTATCATATTCTGCTGGAAAGTTTTAGGTGTGTGGAATTTGAGTAACAATGTGAAGGTCAGCTCACTAAGGAACTCGTAAAGAAGTAAATGCCAAGTAATAAAAATGTTAAGTAGCGGTAAGCATAAAAAAAATCCTACTGAGCTTAAGAATTTTCCCGTCAAGTAACAAAAAACCTATACCACAATAGGGCAGTGTAGAAATTCCCTCCAATTTGATGTTAAATAAAAATCTTGTGATAAAGCCTAAAAGCCTTGAAATACTTCACTGACTATCTATGACATCTTTTTAAAGTTGATGGTTTGAACTCTCATAAAGGTGGGCAACAGGGAATTCTGTTTGGACACAAGGGCATCAGTAAGTATTGGTGAGACAATGGAGAATGATGGAATATTAACTACCTATTAACCCCATTAGAGATGTTGAGGGGTAGTGGAATTAATTTTATATCTTACTGTTTAAAAAGAAAAAAAAAAGGCACAATAAAACCAAGCCTTTTAAAACAAAACAGTGAAATGGTAATAATTTAATAAAACTCCTGAAATTTTCTGCCTTGATTATTATCAGACATTTTTCAGGATTACCTAAAAACATTTTTTCCAGATTTTGTGCAAAATGACCTTTCAGAAGGTTGCATGGCTTAAAGCTGTGGTGAGAGATAAAGAATTTAATTCCTTCTTAAAAGAGACACTGAGCAGTTTGTCTTTCGGAGTACAAAACAGTAAATTTGAAATGGATAGTATAAGGGGAGCTAGAGAAATTGTATCAGCTCTTTTGATAGAGCTGACTCTGATATTGAACTAGGTTTAGTGTGAAACAAGAGTTGCATTAGAAACGAAGCCGGTAATATACTGATAGGTAAGTGATAAAAGTTTCCTGACAAGAATGCATTAAATGGAGGAACTGAAACTGAAATATTTTAGTGGTACGAGATACAAAGTGAATAGATTAATATTAAGGGTAGACTAAACAGAAGATGAACATGTAATCTAAAGGATTAATTTATGAATTTCATTACCCATAAAAAGTGCAGTATGTTGAGAAGAAACAGAGATTATCTGAAATATTAAAATGGGCTGGGGTCAAATCTTGTATCTTTTTCTTACATCTTACAATAATCATCTTACAATGATTATTTCATAAAAAGTTCATTTCAATGCCAAATGCCCTATTGTATTGGTTCTAAAGGAGGTAGAGTTCAGCAGCCCTGCCAGTGCTGTGCTTCAGTTGATAACGCAGCAGTGTTTTGGCTACTGCTGAGAAGCACTGTCCCTCTAACATTCTCCCCCATCAAGGGGCAGGGAGTGGGCAAGACCTTTGGAGGGAAAACAAGCAGGCCAGCTGACCCAAAGGAACCAAAGGGATATTCCATACCATATGACGTCAGCTCAGATATAAAAGCCGAGAGAGAGAGGAGGAGGGGGGGGGCACTCTGTAATGTCTGCCTTCCGATGGAACCGCTACGCGTGCTGAGGCCCTGCTTCCCAGGATGTGCCTGAACATCACTTGCTGATGGGAAGTAGAGATTGACTTCTTCTTTTGCTTATGTGCATGCAGACCCTGCTTTTGCTTTTCTGTAGCTTCAATAAAAACTGCCTTATCTCGACCCACTGATTCATCTTGTCCTTTCCCCTGTCCCTCTCGGGGAGGGAGTTATAGGGCAACTTGGTGGGCAGCTGGCACCTAGCCAGAGTCAAACCATCACACCTATTTAGCAAGAATTTCTCAGTGTGAAACTTGCCAGTGTTTAATGATTGCTCTCATGCTTTATTTTTACTACACAGATATTCCTGTTATTGTATCATCAAATCAATAAACTTTTGTCTAGTCTAGAATTTTTAAATCAGTTTCATTTTTTTTATAAAGCAACTTTCAGTCTTTTATTTGGGCTTGAAATTCTACCAGTCCCATTTTTGTGTTGTACCAGATAACATTAGTAAGCAATCACACTATGTTTCCTTATATAAAGAAATGTTTATTACATCTTGTGCCAGCTGATTTAAAATTGCATTGTGTGATGTCCAGACACAGGTTATTGCTTTGTTCTTGATTTCAATATCTATAAACAGTGCTGTGATCAATGAAGTGCATATTTCATAGTATCGTCTTCACACCCTACAAAACCTTTTCTCTTGTAGCATGTGACCGTTTTGCTACATGCCTTTGGGACAGGCAAAGGGTGTGGGGCACACATTCCTATATACTTCATAGAAATAGCTGATTAACAAGCCTGATGATGGCCTCATTCCCCTTTATAGAGACATTTTTGAGGCCTTGCAATTTAGCAGGAAATTTTCAGTGAAGAGAATTCACTGTATCTGATACATGCAACATAAACAGGCTGGGTGTACAGATGCTTATTCTGCAAGGTATTTCCCTTAGATGAATTATAGTCAATAACAGTTTTGCAAAAGCTCGAAGGAAGAAGCAAGGGAAAGAAAAAAAAGAGCAAACTTTAAAAGATTTTTTTTTTGTTCATTAATGAATAAGAAATGCAGCAGAGCTTGTGTGAATACAAATTACTACGGTCAGCTTCTTTTTGTGACTGCAGTTTTCATCATATCTGTCATTTTTTTGCAAAGCACCGTTGCAGTTGACTAATCTGCACTGCTGGGATTGTGAGATACAACTAAGTACACAGGGTATAAAAGGATGATTCAAATATTTTATCTCAAGGATGACTGATTGCATTTTGGGAAGTCCTTTATGATGTGGTGAAATTAAATTGAAGCACATTTTCTGTAACTTGTGGGTTCTTGTTCTTGCTTTGCTGTCTGTGGAAAAGGCCCTGTGTATGAGTGTTCTACAAAGTGCTGGTCCCGTTATTTATAGTTCTTGATAACTGCCAATTTGGAAAGGAGTCTCCCTCCTATTTGTTCAATTTCATATAAGAAAAATGTTTTAATGACTCCATGTCCTAAGTGAATGTAAGTACATCACATTTAATGTATTCAGATCCACTGTGCTAGGGATCTCATGCTCTCTGCTCTAGCAGGCACTGGGCAGAAAGGTTTAAGCTTGTGTTTTGGCTTACCCTTGGTTTTGGGAAACTTTACCACACTGCAGAACCCTGAATGTATAGATGGAAATTATTTTTTACTGAGGTCACAGGATGTTTATGTGGAGCTTTGAAGCTCTAATATGCCAGGAAAATTTTACAGAGGCTATTCTTATGTTTCACGTTCTTACCATTTTGAAAGAATTGTGTTGTTCTTGTAGTTGTTGAATAATACAACCAGCCCCATTGACAAGCTATGTGACTGAGGATGGGATAATCTTATCTGTACAGCAGGTCTATAAGGCATGTATTGATCTTTTTCCTTACTTTTAGTTTTATGTTATGAGTGGCAGTTGTGTTTTGGAAAAGTTCCTATCACTTTCATTAAAACAAATCATCTGGTATTCTGCAGAGGAGTGGTTTAGAATTTACCTTGTGTTCTTAGAAGAAAGAACTTTTTTCCCAAGAGTTTAAATGCAATGTGGAGTAATTTAAAAAAAGCATAGTATATGGGAAAGTTTCAGCAATTAGCTTTTTAGATTGAATAGTAGATCCAAAAAGAAGATGGTGATAGGAATTCTCTGCTTCTTCTTTTCATAGAGCTCTTAAAATCTATTGTATGCAGGTGGAATTTCAATTTAAGCTATGATTTGCCAATATACTTCAGTAAGTCCTAGTCACTAGGACAAATCTATTGTATTCTGGGCATATGACCCCTATCCATACATGAAAAACCTTTTAATCATATGGCCATTAGTCTCCTTGCATTTACTAACCTTGGATGTGGAGCTGATCTGCAAGTCTGCCATAACTTTACCCTTTTGCATATGCTTTTGGAAACATTGAGGTCTGTATAGCTAAAGCAGGAGGGGTGGAGACAGTAATTGATCCTGGAACTGAATGTATCCAGCTGGCAGTGAGAGGGTTGGATTGTGACCTGTTGTGCTTTTTTAAAATTTGGTGATTTTCTAATGTGACTAGAGATAACAGACTTGAATCCTACTAAAGATACCTGGAAACCAGTATCTTGCATCCTGGGTAAATGCTAAGACTAAAAGTCTGTAATGAAAACAACTTATTCATAAAAACTACTATGATTCATCAGTTTATGGGTATTAGGTAATAACAGACCTTGCCTGGGAGTTTACATCTCATCATGGTCTGGCCAATGCTCTTACTACTGCCTGTGCAGGATCTATTCCATGCTAATATTTGCCTCTATCCTTACTGATACTCCTATCTAGTATGTATACTCTTGTTGGGCTGTCTCTGTAGTTAATGTTGGAAGAGAGTCTTCTTCATATGTGTAGAACTGCTGCAGTAGGTTTCTACTGCATTACCCTTCATATATCTATAGAGAAAGCCTGGGAAGATTTAACCTCATCAAGGTCAAATGAATCTTTGTGAAAACCTTCACTGCTCACCTGAAAGAGTAGTCTTGTCTTTAAAACATGTGTTGGTAGAAGGTGGCTCTGGATTTCAAGTGGAAGAAGTATCTAACTTGCAACTTGCAATGAGGGCTCAGGTTTTTGTGTTCCTGGGTCTCAGAACAAATCAAACACCTTCTTGGTTTTGAGCTTTTTTCAATATGAAGGCATGGCTTTTTGTGGGTCATCCTTAGACCCACCAAGTTCTCCAGCTATACGGTTTCTTATACACTCAAAGTCTCAATTTTTTAGATCTGCCTGTTAGAGATGAATGCCCAGTTTTTTATGTTATGGACTTTAAACTGATTGTGTGGGAAGTATATTTCCAATTCTTGCCTTAGGGAAAGCAGATTTAGAAATTACTGACTTTCTTACCAGTACAGAAAAGATTGCATAGAGATTAGGAAAACGATGTTCTTAGTTGTATATTGAAATCTGTTCTCTGACTCCTTCATTATGTTCTTAGATGTGTCTCAGTTTTACCTAATTTAGTTGATTTTGTCTGGGCCAGATGAGTTTCTCAATACTCTAGATCTCACCTTATCTTACAAACTATGGGACTGCAAATTGCAGCATATTTTAAATCTCAGGTTCTCAGGATCTTCTGTTCTTGGTGAGGGGGAAAAAAATACTGGATAACTGGTGGGAATGAGAACTAAAGTTTGTGAACTTATAACAAACACTTTTACTCTAATGATTAAAGATAATTTAATATACTGGACTGGACTTAGCCATGCAGTATATGAACTGATTACAGCATTGCTTAAGATGTGTGATAACGAGGTGAGGTATAAGATGTTGAGTAGAGATTCTTTTTTTTGCCAAAGTAGTGCTGTTTACCAAATCGTTGGCAACATCTTATCACACTAAAACAGACTTCTTACATTTAGTTTGGAGAAGGTGCTACAAGTCAATATGTGTACAGCACCTTTAAATGGTATTGAAACAGCTAGTCTACAGAAAAGGTAAATGGCATTGAACATTAGTATCTTCCACACACCTTTACTTTCTGAAACAAACTGGTGTTTACTGGGAAAAAAAGCAGTTTTTCTTTAATTTTTTTTGTTGTGCAATGGGACGTACTTTGTAAAATCCCTGAAACCCTTGCCATCCCCGTGAATTCCCAAGTTATTTTTAACTTTTAATAACTTCCTACTACTTCAGTACAATTTTGGAATTGAACAGTAGTATAGATTACCAGTTTAGATGCATAGTAAATTAAAGAGTTCCAGGCCATATTCTCTGCCTGAAACCAGTTAGTGTGGTCTTGGTCACAACTATACAACTAAACTCTAAGATATTCCCACACTGATCTGTTTTAGGAAAAGCATTGCCAGCAGGTCAAAGCAGATCCTTTCTCTCTACTCAGCACAGGTGAGGCCACATCTAGAGTGGTGGGTATAGTCCTTGGCTGACCAGTATAATAGACATGAACATACTGGAACAAGTCCAGCAAACGGCCACTAAGATAATGGAGGGATGGGTGCATCCTACTTTCAAAGAAGTTGAGACCCTTCATCTTGGAGTAGAGAAGGCTGGAGAGGATATCAGAAAGTATCACACAATCACAGAATCACAGAGCTAACTGGGTTGGGAAAGACCTTTGAGATGACCAATTCCAATCTATGACCTAACACCACTTTATCAACTAAACCATGGCACTGAGTGCCACATCCAGTCTTTTTTTAAACACCTCCAGGGACGGTGACTCCACCACTTCCCTTGGCAGCCCATTCCAAAGCCCAGTCACTCTTTCAGTGAAGAATTTTCTCCTAATGTCTAGCCTAAACTTCCCCTGGTGCAGCTTGTGTCCTCTTGTTCTGTCAGTGCCTGGGAGAAGATACTGACCCTCACCTGACTACAGCTTCCTTCAGGCAGTTGTAAAGAGTGATAAGGTCTCCCTGAGCCTCCTTTGCTTCCAGGCTAAACAACCCCAGCTTCCTCAACCCTTCTTCATAGGGCTTGTGTTCCAGACCCTTCACCAGCCTTGTTGCCCTCCTCTGGACATGTTCGAGCGTCTCAATGTCCTTCCTAAATTGGCAGGCCCAGAACTGGACACAGGACTCAAGGTGTGGCCTCACCAGTGCTGAGTACAGGGGAAGAATCACTTCCCTGGTCCTGCTGGCCACACTGTTCCTGATCCAGGCCAGGAGGCCATTGGCCTTCTTGCCCACCTGGGCACACTGCTGGATCATGGTCAGTTGCTGTCAGTCAGTACCCCCAGGTCGCTTTCTGCCTGGATGCTTTTCAGCCACTCTTCCCCAGCCTGTAGCACTGCAGGGAGTTGTTATGGCCAAAACACAGGACCTGGCACTTGGACTTGTTAAACCTTCCACTAGAACAAAGCTCAGAGCTCCATCCTATCTGTCCTTAATCACTTCCAGGGATGGGGTATCCACAACTCCTCTAGGCAACCTGTTCCAGTGCCTCACCACACTCACATTAAAGAGCTTTTTCCTAATATTGAATCTAAACCTACTTGTTTAGCTTGAAGCCATTCCCCCTTGTCCTGTCACTACATGCCCTTGCAAAAAGTCCCTCTCCATTATTTTGCAGATTCCTTTCAGGTACTGGAAGGCTGCAATTAGGTCACCCCTAAGCTGTCTTTTTCCCAATCTGAACAATGCTCAAAATTAAGCTAAACTAATTGCCACTTTAACTGCCTCATGTGACACTGGTATGTTACATTTTTATTATTTTCTTCTTTTTTTAATATGAGAAGTAAAGCATTTGCAGTACACAGCAGCTGAGGTTTTCACTGACAAATTTGATGGTATGTGGCCTTGGCAATATCCTCAAGCACTTTTGCTCTCTTTATGTGCTACTTTGTAAACCTAGGTTTTGGCCTTTAGTACAATTCTAGGCACACTGCAGTGTTTTGACATGTTATGTAAGTATTCTTGGTGCCTCATGAAATAAACATCATGGGAAATGTAGGTGCAATCAAAATGAGGTGTTTAGATGCTATGACAAGAAAGATAATAAACCTTCGAAACCAGGCAGTTCCATGCTGTTATCATTAAGGGAAAGACATCCCCTGTGATTATCAGATTTTTGTGAGTGTTGCTGTTTCATTTCTGTATAATGCTAATGCATATTAGGTGACTTCAGTAAAATACACATATATTAAATAATCCCCATCTGAAGAGGAGAAACAAAAACTACATCCCAGGTGATTATTGTAGGCCTATATGCACATGCAAGAAAGAAGAGCAAAACAGCCACATAACCTGTTCCCTCACCAAAATAACCCAAACAAACCACAAAACCTAATGGGAACTGAAGTCCTAATCATCAATAGCATTTGCCCACAAATGCCTCTTAAGAGGTAGATGCCTCAGGGTACTGGGACTGAAAATCTTCTCCTTGATCTGGAGAGGTTGCTGGAGTAGCTCTCCTACGAAGACAGGCTGATAGGGTACAATGAGAGATAAAACTCCAGGGAGACCTCATTATTCAGGATTTAAAGAGGGCTTATAAGAAGGATAGGGAGTGATTTTTGACAGGGGCATGTAGTGGCAGGACAAGGGAGAGTGACTTTGAACTGAGAGTAGGTTTAAATTATATATTAGGAAGAAATTCTTCCGTATGAGCATGGTGAGGCACTGGAACAGGTTGCCCAGAAAAATTGTGGATGCCCCATACCAAGAAGAGTCTAAGGCCAGTTGAATGGGGCTTTGGGATCCTGGTCTAGATAAATATGCCCCTGTTTATGGAAGGGCAGTTGGAAATAAATGATCTTTAAGGTACCTTCCAGCCCAAGCCATTCTATGATGATATCCTTTTATTCATCTAGTCGTGTGATTTCACTATTTTTACATCTTGTCTTGATGACTAGCTGAAGCATGGCCCAAGCATGAGCAGAGTAAAGATAGAAACATTTTTGAGATTTTTACTTCATTCTTTTTTGATTTCTTTGTGATTCTAAGAGCAAGGTACCAGTGTACACTGTTCCAGTGTATCTCTGCCTCTGTTACATGAGTTTCTCCTTAGCAGAGGAAGCTAACTCCTTTTGTGTCAGGAAGAGGGTGTCATAGCCTGAAGCAGCCATTCTGTGTGTGGAAAGGAAATGTGCTATGTCTCAATCCTCTTTGATGAATGCAGATTTGAAAATTTGCAGGTCTTTCCAGAACCCACAGAAATAGCTTGTCAACTTCTGTTCTCTGTAGAAAATACATCTCCCTCAACAGTCTCTGAGGCAATTCACCTCTCTGTTCTCTGCCATAGCACTCTGATAATAGAGCCATAGGCCAGTTCACTAATTGCATTAGCTTTGTATAAAATCCATGAAATTGCCTCAGACATGTTAAATGTGTGGTGCAAAGTGAATGTATACAGACAAAAATATTCTGAGAGGCCTCTGCCCACAAGATGTGTAAAGTAGCTGACATTTTTACAGTAAGTGAGAATGCCATCATCTATTCATTGAGGATAAAGGTATTAACCCAGTGTTAAATAGGTAATCTAATCTTTCAGTCACAGTGTCTTTCCTGATCAATAGAATTTTTAAGTTGAACTGTTTGGTATCTACCTGTCCAGATTTGTAACTGAGAAGCAAGAGGAGAAATTTATCTTCACTTGTGCTACTTTTTTTCCAGCCTAAACCTACAGTGAATACTTTCCTCTTTAAAGGAGCATTAAAGAGAAGGTGATATCTTGGTTTAAGATTTCAATCTAGTTTTCACTGTATGAATGCCTGAATATACATGTACATTGTGCCCTGTGTATGGGATGTGATTTAGCTGCTTCATAATAGATTAATATTTTGTGATGCATGTTGTTTTGCCTGTGGGTAATAAAAATAAACTGAAGGCATCTTTACATGAAATTTGTAAAGTACAGAAAGAGTCAATCTTGTTTATTTGGTTGTTGTAGGGGTTTTTTTTTGTTGTTTATTAAACCATGGACAAATTAATATAACTGAGAAAAGAAAAATCATAGCAGAATGTTTTTTCCTATGGTATACTAGGAATATATACTTTAAAATGCCAGATGTATTTACATTTGCATACACACATAGTATTTCTCTCTAAGTGATACTCCTGTACATAGAGTGCTAAACACATAGTATTTTTAACAACCTTCTCTCATTATTTCAGGTAATGGGTAACTACAATGTCTGATCCAAGTCACAATACATTGTGAGTATTTTATGTGTTTTTTTGGTAATAATTGTATTAATGTTGTGCCTTGAACGAAGTTAATTCTTAGAGAACTCTAGTCTTCTTTGATCTTCAGTGTCTGCATGTGTGTGCATTTTCTTCTTTCGAAATAAGGGACATCAATTTGAACAAATTTGAACAAATTGATGTTCTAGTACTCTTTTTTTCAGAAGTCAGCACCCTTTTAAAAATAATTTATGAACAGTAGTTTTTTACATATAAAAATAGTAACATGGAATTTAAATTATGGTTATTGAAACATAATACCTAGATTTCATGAGCTTGTGGTAAATTGCTGGGATATAATACAGTAGAGAAAATAATAATTAGAGTGGAGGAAGCAGCCAGAAGACTTGGCAGAATTTATCTTTGTGTAAACTGTTAAGGAAATGAATGCTTTTTTTCAAATTAGGTAGGAAACTTGGGGAAGCTGCTACATATGGAGGGCCTGGGAACATATGTAGCCCCACAGCTTTCATCCTCATGACTTCAGACAGAGAAGTGGCCTCTGTCCTTTAGATTGCAGACCCTGCCACCTGCATTTCTGTCACCCCAAGATGAGGGTGGCATGGTGGGTTTACATGGTAAACCAGAGCCTGAGAGCAAGCAGAGGGGAAAGCAATGCAGAATGTTCTTCCTGCTTTACAAGTTGAACTGGAAGCAGGGATACTTCGAGCAGTGAGTCGCTGCTATGGTTTCACCCCAGCCAGCAGCTCTGCCCCACGTAGCCCCTCATTCACTCCAACACCAGCAGGATCGTGCGAGAACTGGAAAGGTAAAAGGTAGAAAACTCATGGATTTAAATAAAGACAGTTTAATAGGGAGAGTAAATCCACTCATACAAGTGAAGCAAAACAAGGAATTGATTCACTGCTTCCCAAGGTGTTGTGATCCAGTTTTAAATACAGAGGAGCAATGAGAAATCTCTGCATATAAAGCCGGAGATACTTAGGTTTGAAAATATTTCCAAAATGTGAGATTAAGAGCAAACAAGATCAAATGTTGGTGCCAAAAAGAATTGATGTATTTTATTCAATGGTAAGTGAGCGAGAGAAAGAAAGAAATAGAGAAAAGAGGTGTGCAGGGCGGGAGGGGACAAGGAGNAGGTGGGCAGGGCGGGAGGGGACAAGGAGAGTGACAGGGGTTAGTTTCAAACACATCACCCCTCCATGGGCCCCAATGACTTCTCGTGGATCCCCTAGATCTTCTTAATGGTGAAGGGTCCCAAGTGCTGCCACCGCCACCAAAGAGCACAGAATCCATTGGATTAGTGAACATTTTGGGCCAGATGGCAACATCCAAGCACCACTCCAGAGGAGACCAGTGTGGCAGCGTGGCAGTGTATGTGGCAAAAGCCACAGCCACAGAGGCTCAAGACTGGTGGGAGCAGCCTGAGCCTGCCACTGTCTGAGTCACACTCCGTTGTCAGGGTGAGCATTTTGGTTCACCCCCAGCATCCCTTGCAACTTAGTGTACATGTTGCCGTTCATTGGTGAGTTACTGTATTACCGCAGGGTCTGTAAACGGTGAAGTTCTAGAAACGGCATGGCTGGCCAGTTCTCGACTGGTTACATGTAAATCCTTGTACCCCAGTTGGTTACTTTCCCCTGCTTGTGTCCCTATAAATACCCCTGCTTTCCCCCACTTTCCTGCCTCTGATTCCTGAAGCTTTCAGCTCTTCCTGATCCTCGCGCCGTCTCTCCTGGACCCCGGACCCTCTTCTGCTTTCCCTGCTGCCTCTCCCTGGGAATAAAAGAGCTGGAAATCACACCAAGGCCCTTCTCTATGGCCTTTATTCTCTCCTGCACCCATGACATCGGTCTGGGGCTCTCTCTCATTCAGAGGAGCCAGCACTAAATGGAGCTGCTGTAGGACACCCTGTGTTTGGGGAAACTGCAAGTGGCAGCCCCCAGGAAACCAGGGTCACTCCCAAACTAACGCTGAGCAGGCACCTGTAGCCAGCGTTAGGCCAGCTTGGAACTGTCCCTTCCAAGACCGTGGATCTGCTGCATCGTTTTGCACCATGTGCAGTGCTCTGGTACAGGGTCTGGGGGCCCCTTTGTGGGGTGTCTTTGATGGGCCACGACACCCCCTCAGCTGCCCCTCCACAGGCATGTCCTGGAGTTGGGGCTTTTACTGGAGTGGGGGCCTCCCACAGCTGGGCTGCTCTGCACAGCAGAGGGTGAGTTGTTGCAGTGCCTCTGGGGGTAGCTGACAGCTCAGCCTGGCCCCGCCGTGCCGGTGCCATGGGGGCTGGGCCGCCCTCCCCCAACGCCGATGCAGCCGGGGATGGCATGGCCCTGGGCCGCCACAGGGGCTCCCCGGCCCGCGGGAGGGGCGGTCCCCACCTGAAAGGGCAGCTCATTGGTTGCTCTGCCATGTGCGAACAGCCGAGTTGCTGGCCGGCGCCCCTGTCAGTCATTCCCGTCCTCCGGAGCGATTGACTCTCTCCCGACTGCCCTCCCCTCACTTCCGTGACATAACAGACACCCCTGACAGCCCTTTTTTTCTTTTATCCACACCCTCCATGGCTCCAGTATTAAAACCTGCTGGCAATAAGTGGAAAAGAACCCTTCCTTGTTTCTTTACTTCCCTGCTTAAATTAAACCGCTGTTCTTGAACTGAGCCAAGACCCTGGAGGAACTCTGATGCAGGCTCTACTCTGTTAACAGAGACTGGGTGAAGCTGGAGTCAGGTCTCTCAGGTCACGTGACTGCTGTTGAAGGCTCCGAGTTACTCACGCTTTCTACCTGCGGCAGTGAGTGTTCCTCTGACCAGAGGCTTTTTTCACTACACGCCCAAAACCTCTCTCCTTTGTGCAAACCCGGCAGCAGATAAGCCCGGGGCTAAGGCCTCTACCCCGAAGCTGCTGGGCTTGATCCTGCGGTGAAAGCATTCTTCTTTTGCGGCCCAGCCCTTAGAATGGTGTCATTGCTATCTTATCTCAAACCAACTTGCAGTCCAGGGCCTCAGCCCAGGGGGCCCATGCAGGCTGGTAGTGGTCTTTTCTTCTGGTGTAGTTCTGTTATACAATTTGGCTACAATAGACAAAAGTCCTTCATAAAGAATGTTTAACCCATAAACCATAACACCTCAATCTCTCACACAAGGGCAGGCAGGTGTTCAGACATCTCCAAGAGAGCAGGGCCCCATCTTGCACAACAGTTACTTGGGAAGACCAATATCATCATTCCAAATGTCCCACCCTTTCCTCCTTCTTCCCCAGCTTTATATACTGAACATGATGCCATATGGTCTGGAATATCCCTCTGGTCAGTTTGGGTCACCTGTCCCAGCTGTGTGTCCTCCCAACCTCCCACTCACCCCCAAGTTCCTCACCAGTGTTGCAGTACAAAAAGCAGAAAAGGCTCTGTGCAAGCCCTGCTCAGCAGTAACAAAAACATCTCTATATTATCAACCCTATGTTCAGCACAAATCCAAAACACAGCCCGTCACTGCAACACAGCCCCATACCAGCCACTAAGACAACTAAATTTACCCCAGCCAAAACTAGCACAGTGACCCACTGCTAAGCCATTTGATAGCTCTTTTTCAGTCTTTTTACAGACCCTCTCCTGATCCTTCACAGTATGCACAGGCATTTTCATGCCAGACTAATATTCCTTGCCAAATCTGTAGGATTGCTGAATAGAGCCTTCTAATAGAAGCTGGCTGCAATCTTCACTACAGGATGGCTAATATTTCCATGTAATGATGGAGAAGTGTATCCTGTTTGTGATTCAAATAGTAATGTTTAAATTGAGGAAACATAGGAAGTGTTTCAATATCATTAAACCAAATTGAAAGGAGACAAAATGCTTTAAATAGAGGAAGGTGATATTTATTGTTATTTCTATTTCTACTCCCTCTGTTCTACTCATGCTTTCTCCCTTTTTTCTCCTTTCTCACTTCTTCTGTCACTAACTTTTCCTAATTTTAATTAGTAGCTAGCAGCACAGATATCAGAGACAACATTAAAAAGGAAGTTATCAGGCTGGGTTTTATGCTGATACAGAGAAACTGCAGGACTAAATATGGTCCCAGGTGAAAGCTGTTGCTGCAAAGGCAGGTTTGTCTCAAGACTGCCATATTTAGAAACAGAATTTGTTTTGTATTGCAGATATATGAAAACATTTCCCAACTACTAAGCCAGTAATAATAAGAGTGGGGAAACAATGTAAAGCCACCTGCACTGATCCTTTTGTTTTTCTTTTGAAACAGGTTTCTTTCTCACTCTGATAGAATTTATATACTGCCCCCAAAGCTGGCAGTAGTGGTGATGTAGCTGGGACATGTCAATGGGAGAGGGACTGTGCATCTGATTGATACCTGTAGGCCTATCAATAGCTATTTCAGTCAATAACTATTTCAGCTATTTGCCTTGGGGGAAAACCAAAAAAGTCTTATCCCTATTCTTTCCTCACATTTTTCTCAGTGCTATTTTCTACTTTTTCTACTTTTGGTCTTTGTTTTACCCCAGCATCACCCTCTTTCTGTTGCATTTATTGAAAACTCCTTGTAGAAACTCCAAACAGTGGGTCAACAGCAAATTTGGGTTAACCTGTAGCTAACACATTTGCTCTATTGTTATGTGCACACCTTGTCTATCATTTCCTTGTTACACATAATCCCTTCTTCATGGTAATTCCTTCTGTTTTCAAGTTTCTTCACTTTTTGGCTGACAGTTACTCTTGAATAACTTTTAAATCTTAACCATATCAATGCTCATTCGTTGTTTCAAAAATTATTGTAAAAAGGCAACTTGCAATATATTTGCTACTTGTCCTCTTTTTGTGTCTGCATAAGCTGCATAATCATTGGCTTTTAAGCCAAACCTGGAGTCCATTAACACTACAATTAATTAAAGGAAAGAGAACATTCTCAGTGGTTGTACACTGTGAATTCTTACCAAATACTTGTAAAGGGCTATTGATATACACAGTGTTTCTGCTTTATAACTCTAGTTCTCTGAATACAGGTAGTTCAAGATAGAGATGTTTTTAGGCTTGTTTTGAGCTAATCTAATTTTAGGTTGCAGGAAAAAGGGATGTTCCAGTTCTACCCCAGTACTGTGGGTCACATTTGTCTGGCATTCTCTAATATCCTGGATCAATCAGACTAAAGAACTCATTCCCTGACAGCAGCCAGCCAAACTGTAAAGAAGTTAGCACCACACTTGGCTGGCACCAATTCAGGGGAAAAAAAAAAAAAAAAGAGAAAACTTTAGGCTAGCAGATGTCTCAAAATATCTGTTGCTATATAATATAATACATACATTTGTGCATACTAACTATTATATATGTGTGGTGGTTTGAGGAGTTCGGGAGGTCTAGCTTTTTGGGTGTGGTAGGAGCCAAAAGATGGCTCCTGTAAGGAGCTTCCAGAAGCTCCCACAGCTGTCCGGTCAGGACCTATCTCTGATGGCTCCTGGGAGATTGATGTGCTGTTTTCCACAGTTGGGCCAATTAGGAAGGAGAGTGACGCCTCTGAAACAGTATATTTAAAAAGCAATCTTTGTAGTATGTGCACGTGCCATGTAGTCATGTAGATGTAGGTTAGGCAGAGGAGAGGAGGTATAGCAAACAACTGAGAAGAACAACTGAACCATCAGATATGAGAGCCAGCAAACGATGCCAGTCTGCCAAAGAAGAGGAGCAATGGAGGAGGAGGTGCCTGCATCATTGGAACTGAGACATTCTTGTGGCCTGTGGTGAGAAACTGAAATCAAACTTGGAGCGGAGATGGTGCAGAAGGGAGTGAACTCCCACAAGAGTAGCTGTGTCTGGTGGGGACCAAGGACTTTGCTCCTGAATCANGAGAAAAACCCCTCCAGGTATAATTGCTAAGCAGAGGAAACACCTGAGCATCTGAGGACTAAACTAATTAGAGAAAAAACCCCTCCCCGGGTTCCCCTTTACGATCTGGGAGAAGAGAGAGGGCTGTGAAGCTGGGGGGGGGAGGGGGGAGATGGGAGGATGGCGGAGAAAGAATGTTTAGGAGATGTTCCTTTGTTTTTGCTTGCTCCTTTGACTCTGTAATAAATTCACTTTATCACTTAGAAGCACTGGCCTTGTCTCAGCCTAATTTTGCTCCTCTACCAGCATTTCTTATCATGGTTTAGTAACACAGTTCTGTTTAGAAGGGGAAAAAAGCAGTTCTAGTGGGGCCTTGGCCGTTGGCCAGGGATAAACCACTACAATATGCTAAGTATTTTTGTTAGAAAATTTCAAAGGTTTTGTCAGAATCTTTTCTAAGGCAAAGATCTTGTACTCAAGTCCTCAAGAGAAGATTCAAAGTCATAAAAATACCTTTGGCAAGAAAGAGCATAATGACCACCACTCATGGGATCAGTGTTATTCAGGATAACTTTGCTGTATAATTCACAATGCTGCCTTCCCTGCAGTTCAGGCAGTTCCTGCTGTCTGCTCTTCATTTCAGAACAGGGCTATTCTTACTTATCTCTTAGATTTTTGATTTCTGAGAAAGTAGAATTTATTTTTATAGAAATAATTTATAATTAAAAGTTAGGATTTAGACTTGTGCTCAACTCATATGTTCTATTTTTCTCACAGCCGTTAGGTATACTTCTGTCCTAAATGTGAATAATTCCACTTATCCATCTTGGTACAGAATTTTCAAATACTTAGTTAAAACGTAGTCATCAAATATTCCTTTATTTCATAAAAGCAGATAAGTAGCAAAGAGTCTAAATAAAATTCTGTCTTAGGCTGTGCTTTCTTGAGGATTTTGTTACCTTGTAAATATATCCTGAAATTCTTCTTCCTGGACCTTTTTGCTAATTTAGTAACTCCACCCTGCATATCAAGTCAGTAAAGACAACTTGCAGTAGCAGGCCTAGGAAAGAGAGATTAATGCATGGATACTTTGGGTAAAAAATACCTTAGATTGAAGTTTATGTCTTCCACGATATTAATTACTGAAAACACAGACAAGGAGATGTAGATACAATTCTGTCTAAGAGAGAAGTTGTGAGATCCTGAATGTGAATGTTGTGGAATAGAAGTATTAATACTAATACGTTTCAAATCCTTGTGTATCTGACTTTGGCACCCCACAGGCTCCACAGGCAGTGACAGGTCACCTTGTTGTCACAAGGACATCTCAGGCATATACATTTATCTGACTGCAGCATTCTCATGTTTTGGGACAGTTTTGAGGGCTGACACTTATCACTGTGTAAGCAGGGCCAGGAGTTGGACTCAATGATCCTGGTGGGTCCTTCTAACCCAGTATATTCTGTGATTTTCTAAACATTGATTGAGAACTGTTTCTTTGCTATGAGCTAAGTATATGTGCAAGTAATGCTTAGGTCAAATCTTTATGACTGTCCATCTTGTGTATGTAGAAGTTACATTCCTGTTTGTCTTTGGTATGAGCTTCAAAGTATTCCAGGTCAAGAAGGGTGCTCAGATAAGCCCATTGCTTTGCTATGACCCTGGGCTCATGCAGTATAGGTGGATCAAGCATGTGTATGTTGACAGCATTCATGTTGAACCCCTTACAACCTACATAGCACCTTGCAATGCTTGCAAAACTTAACACTGCAATACACCATATGCAGAGAGCTGCTCCCCTAGGCCTGAACTGCTAAGTGTTATCTCACTTGAAATATGAGAACTGAGTCTGCTGAGGTGGCTGCTGACTAGTGTGAAGCACAGTTGTGTGTCTTTCCCCATCTTTTGTAGCAGAGAACCCTGAGGATATAAAGACTTGCAATAGGTTTTCTGCCCAGTCATCTATGACCTATTTTTTTTTATGTTCCTAGAGCTGTCTTTTTCCATTTCTACATCTAAATGTTGGATGTTATGTTAATAGAGTGGTGCTTTGAGTTATATTAAATTTTCGAAAGTCTATTCTAGCCTCTTGTTCTATTCCTGCCCTTGTAATTTATCATATGTGAGTAGTTTGCTGTCTGCTAGTAAGGATTGAGATTTCCAGTTTTCCATGACTTGAAATGTTTTGTCTGTCTCCTTTTCCCTTTTCTTGATGTGCTCTGCTAACATTGATGACTAAGGCAGCTTTCGAAAGAGAACTGTTACCCTTATCTGCAGCATGCTGCATTTTTTTTACTCTTGTTTTTAGAACAACTGTGCCATAGATTTTTTAATTTCTTCCCAGGTATCCCTTGCTTGCTTCTTTTTAAAATCCCTGTGGATTGTTTTTATTAATTTCTGTGCCCACAGTTTATCCATCTCTGGGGGAGTCTGGAAAGGAGACTGCCATTAAAGTTTGCAAGCCTGTGAGGAGGAAATTTGCCATTAACTGAATCATGTATTGTAATTACCAGTATCAGCCAGGTAGTCAGAGGTCACTAAGATCAGAAATCAGTATCATAATCTTTGCTGCTGCTGTTGACCTTGTTAAAAGTTACTGATGTGTAGGTGTGAGGTCCTGAACACTGTGATTGCAGTCAAGAGATGTCAGCACTCTTGACTTGACTTGAGGAATGGACAAAGGTTTGGGAGAGTGGCTAATATTTTTTGGAGACAAGCACAGTTCCAACACATTTAATCTGTCAGGAGTAGACTTAAGGGATATATACTGACAGAAAGGTGCTTGCCAAAACACAGGGATATCACTTACCCTGTACTGGTCATTGGCAAAGTTTTATCCATTGTTGTGATATGGTAAAAAGAGCACAACCTGTCTATCACATGCCAGCTATAGCTTGTCTTGTAACTGTCCTGTCCTGTATGTTCCCATTCTCACCCTATCTCATGCTGCACTTACTACAACATTTCTTTTCAACCATCCCAGTGAGACTGTCCATGAGTCAATGCCTTAGCAAGACGCTGTGTTGCTGGTACTCTGGTGAACCCTATATTGAACAGCCACCAGAACATGTTTTCCTGTCAGACAAGTGGTTCCACAAAATTTGGAACAAATAAAACCTCATTTCTTATTGATTTGTGTCTAACATTAAACTTGTGAACTTTCTGTTGCACAGCAAAGTGTGAAATCATATTGTAAAATCTCCCTCACAAGGGATCCTTATAGGGTGTCTTTCTTTTGCACAAAATCTGTAAAGAATGCTAACTTTCTGCCAGTCACAGAGTAATGTAAGAACAGGAATGAGTGGGAATTAACAGCTGTGAATATATGTGTGTGGGGAGTGGGAAGGATAGAGAGATCATGCATTCTTAAGAGGCTGTTTTGCAATGAACTTGCAATGAATTTGCATAGGGAAAAAGGCTTTCTAGAGGCCTTATGGACACCCAGATGTTCTTACTGAAAAGTTCTTAGCTCAATATCAGTCAGAAGATACAGGTCTTGATAACAATGGAGCTGGGATGTTTCAGGACTTGTGCATGTCATATGGATGTGGGTAAGTCTGTACTCAGAGTGTAAATGTAGAATCAGGACGACAGTTTCTGTCTAAAATAGGGCAACTGTAATTATATTACTTGCAAACCAAAGAGTCTCCTGAAATGCCTACTTGACTTTGAAAGTTATTCCCAGTGAATTCAGAAGTCTGCACAGAAATAAAGAGAGAAATCAACTGAATGAAGAAAAGCAAAGAAAATCTGAGATGAAAGCATCCATCCCTTTCTTGAAACTTTTGTCACAGAAAAGGTGACTGATAGTTCACAGAAAAGGCATGAAACTCCTTGTAGTGTTGTTCAAAACAAGTTCCAGGTGATTAGTGTTTTCTATCATGACAGTTTATTTCTTGCATCTCTTGAAATATGAATAATCCTGAAAAAAAATCCACATCAGAAGGTGTATTAATTTCTACTCATAACTATACTTTGCCAGGTGTTTGGATTCTTGATGTGGAAGAAAAACAGGAATTGACTTCTTATATATTTATTTTAAGGGTGAAATATTTTTTTAAAAATCCCAAACTTCCAAAGTTGTGAAAAACTGAGGAAGAAAGTGCCCTAAAATGTCCTCTTACTGTCTGTATTCCTATAGTTCTTGTATCAGTTTCTTCTTTTGGTTTGACTTGCTTCAAGCATTACTGCAAAGAAGGCTATTTGTGTGAACTCTCTCTTATTATTAGCACAATGATGAAGAGGTTGACAGGTTCTCTTCTTTTGCCTGAAGCTGCTAGCTAGTCAGCCTGTCTGATGCTCCCTCTGAATTTTTTTTTTTTGTCATATATTCTTGTTTCCTGTGGTTTTTACTTCTTTACTACATGACAGTCATACAGATGAAAAGCAGCCAAAGGGAAAGAGTAAAAAATCCAATTCAATTAGTAGCTATAAATAATACACTTTCAAGAAGAAAATAATGAAATTGGTGAGAAGTTCAGCATACAAGAGATTACTAAAAATTTCGAGTGTATCTTATCAAAATCAGTAGTCAAGATCAAGTCATGTGATCATGGAGGAAGAAAATACAAATGAAATAAGGACTTACTCAAAAGCAGCTTTTTTCTATTGCGGTTCACAGTATGATGACTGTCTCTCAAGACACCCAGGATCCCAACTTTGTTCAGGAAGAAATAGCGAGTACTATTGCAATATATGATAAATTTAAAAATTACAATTCAATAGTAACTGGTATTTATAAATGTAAGGAATAAATAGACAAAGGAGTCTAAACATAGCAGGAACAGCTTCCTGTAAGTTACAAATAACAATGTCCAAGTGTAAATTTCAATATAGTTAAACTGTATCTGGAATGAAAGATTTCCCAGTACCACTCAAGGATACCCTAAGATTTGAACCGCCAAACTTTGATGAAAAACAATAGTATTTAATAATTTTTATTTTCCATATGTTAAAAAAGGGGAGATGTACTGATGTATCAGAATAACAAAGTGCTCTCCAGTCCAGTGATTAAGAGCTCATAAGAGAGCAATAATAGAAGCAATATTTAAGATCAGAAACCCTAGACAGCTTTGCCCAGAACTCTTATAAGATTCAGTAGATGCTCTCGTTAGACCTGAGGGTTCTGGTGAACAACAGCTTAAAAATGAACCAATAATGTGTCCCCAAATCTAAGAAGGCCAAGAGCATCTTTGGGTGTCTTTGACTATTGACAAGAACTGAGCAGGTGGATTGAGGCAGACATCCTGCTCAGTTCAGCACATGTGAAACCTGGAGTACTGTGTCAGGTTTGGGCTTCATGAAAGGTGCACTGAAGTGGGTCTGGTGAAAGGCCACCAGGAGATGATAATGTGCAAGGAAAGGCTGAAAGAAATGTTTTTCTTCAGCCTTAAAAAGGCTAAAGGGAGATACTGCCTGTAGCTGTTTATTGGGAGATTACAGAGAAGGTGCAATGAGACTTCTCAGAGGTGCACAGAGAAGAATGGGAGGTTCAGCACAGGGAGTTCCAGTGTTGTGTAAGGAAAAAAAATCTTTCTATGAGAGTGGTCAAACATTGAAAAAGGTTGTTTGGACAGGGAGTAGAATGTCCATCCTTGAATTTACACGAAACTGAACAAGGTTCTGAACAACTTGTTCTAATTAGGACTGCATTGAGCATATGAGCTTTGGGTGTCACTTCAAAACAGTGTGATTCCATGATTCTATGGTTAAAAGACACTAATTTTTAAAAAAAAGAAAAAAGAGATTATCAGAGGTATTCTACAATTTTAGAAGAACCATCCAATTAGGAATTAATCTGAACTTCATTTTGTTTACCCAGTTACATATTGGCTAGCTAACCACACAGGAATCCCAGGCAAAAAGTAATAGCTATAACTGGATACAATGAACCTGCAGCAAATCGTGTGAGTATCAGAAACAATGAAGACTTGAAAATCAAGCCTTGAAGACCTACAAGATCTGATGTCTAATAAAATGAGGGCTCATGGATGCTTTAAAATGTCTCTTCTCTTTCTGTACCATTAAAAAAACCCAAAAAAACACCAGAAATATAAATTATCTGAAATATCTTCCACCTCATTGAATATGTTTGAAGTTGCTGGTCAGCTCATGGTTCCTTTCATGAGATTGATCAACAAGAAAGCAAATACATAGACAGTTTCTTATTTCTGTAGGAAACCAGGCTGAAAATAAAAGGATGAAAATCCAATTAAGACCAGGCAACTTAATATTTTGGAAAGAAGTCTTGTCAAGGAAATATGATTTTATTAATTTGTATTAGAACTGGGATTGATAAAAATAATAGTAAAGAAAGAAAGGATTTAGGTGCCTTATTAGTCACTTGTAACACCTTGACTACCAAAAATATGATTATGAAGTATCAGTAAAGAGATTTTTTAAGGGGATTAAGAATTACCTTGTTAAATAGAATTGGAAAATGAGCTGTCAGTGGGGAGTCATAGCTGCATAGAAGCTCAACTAGTAGGGTTCCTTAGTATTAACTTGTTTCAGTCAATGACTGAAGGTGAATATAAAATCACTGATAACAAAGTGAAGCAATTCAAATAAAAGCAGGGCATGCATTTTCACCATTAGGTAGTATAGTCCCCTGTAGAACAAACTAAGGGAAGCAGCAATGTTTTAATCCCATGCTGTCTTCAAATCAAAGGGAAAAAAGACTCTGCTAGGGTGCTTTTATGTTAAGACTGTTGACTTACTTCAGATAGGGTGAGTGACTGGTATCCTATAGTCGTTTCTCTCCAAGATCTGAAATCAGAAGTTTTAATGTTTATTTATATATTTCTATGCTGGAAACCCTAGTCTTTGAAAGCAGTGACAAAAAAAAAAAAAAAAAAAAAAC
>VZRZ01001080.1:599290-624194 GCA_013398175.1 Climacteris rufus
GACAAAAAAAAAAAAAAAAAAAAAAAAAAATCACTGATTAGACCAAAAAGATAAAAAACTGAAAGAGAAAAAATATTAGAGAAAAAAGGAAGACCTGTGATTAAAATGAAGGTGATTATTGCCTAATTTTGCATGAGTAAAACAAATATTTTTTAACTGCATATTCAACTAGGACTGGACTTGTCCAAATCTGGGAAACAAAGGAAAGGCTAATTATTAAGAAATTATTGATGCTTTGTGTTTGTCCTGGTTTTGGCTGGTATAGAGTTAATTTTCTTCTTAGTCCTGTTTAGGATTTACTATGAGAATAATGTTGATAACACATTGATGTTTTAGTTGTTAATAAACACCAACTAAAGCAAACTTTAGGTTTTCATTGACCAAGATATCTTAGTCTCAAACTGACTCCCTACCTACACTTCTAGTAACAATTTAAAAGAGCTTTCCAGTAGCCATTCATGAATGAGAAAGAAATGAACAGAACAGAAAGGAGACAGCCAGGCAAGGGAGAGGATTGTCCTGCCCTGCTCTGTGCTGTGGAGGCCTCACCTTGAGTCTTGTGTGCAGTTTTGGGTGCCACAATACAAGAAAGATATTAAACTGTTAGAGAGTGTCCAAAGGAGGGCAACAAGGATGATGAAGGGCCTTGAGGGGAAGACATGTGAAGAGCAGCTGAGGTCATTTGGTCTGTTCAGCCCGGAGAAGAGGAGACTGAGGGGAGACTTCATTGCAGTTACAATTTCCTTGTGAGGGGAAGAGAAGGGGCAGGCACTGATCTCTTTGTAGTGACCAGTGACAGAACCTGAGAGAATGGCCTGAAGCAGTGTTAGAAGAGATTTAGGTTGGATGTTAGAAAAAGGTTCTTCACCCAAAGGGTGTTTGGGCATTGGAATGGGCTCCTCAGGGAAGTGGTCACAGCCTGACACCTGATGGAACTCAAGACGTATTTGGAAAACACTCTCAGGCACATGGTGTGTCTCTTGGGGTTTTCCGNNNGTGTCTCTTGGGGTTTTCCGTGCAGGTCAAAGAGTTGGACTGGATGATCCTGATGGGTCCCTCCCAACTCAGAAGATTCTGTGATTCTGTGAACAGGAAGCTTGAAAAAATGCAGTGGAAAACTCAATCTTATTCTTAGATTCAGCTTACAAAGACAGAACATTCAGGCAGCCAAGAAATCGCATCATAATGTCATTTATTATACATGTTATATATTATATTATATTATATTATATTATATTATATTATATTATATTATATTTTTATATATATATATTATATAGTATTATGCAGTATTTCAGGCTTTCAGTAGGTTCCTGACAAAGATTTCAAGGGCTTCCAGTAGCAAACAAAGTTGTGAAGTTACTTTCAAAATAGAACTACTGTAAAAATGACAGTGTGTTGCTAGTGTCTGTCTGGCTCTCCCATACCCCCACCCCTTCCTTACTAGAAATCCTGAAAAACTCAAGCAATGAAAATGGAAACATGTTTTTTGAATTGCGTAATAAGGATTCCAAACAGAAGTCTATACTGGAACCTCTGCATACAGATTACAGGCTTATTGCTCCTCTGTGCACACTTATGGCCGTTAGTAGCTTGACACCCTTGTACATGTATTATTTTCAGAAAGAGCTGTGTTGAAAGTTTAAAGAACTTTCTTACTATTACACACTTGTTTCGTTCATTGTAATACTAATTGTAAGTCTGGTTAAGCTTTTCCCAGCTGTTAAACTTTCTATTTTTTGGTAGGAGTCCAGTTTTCGTACTTGGAAAAACACTACAAAATCCTAAACAACATCCTAACCTTGTGTGATGTGTTTTTACATATTAGAAGCTGTGTTTCAATCCAGGCTGTGAATTCTATATCCAGTGTTCAGTAACTAGCCTTACACACATGTTTGGTCTCTTCATAAACATACTCTAATGTCCAACGGCCCGGAGTACCAGCCTGCTTTGAGGAGTGTGCCTGTCAGCCTGCCCATCTAACTGGGACCATAGAACGGAAGTGTCTGAAACCACATACCCTGTGGGGAGACAGTGGCAGAGCTTCTTATATCCCTATGAAAACTGGTGACTCCTCTGTTTTTTTCCTAGTTTTGTGCCTCTTTGCCTTTTCTTTAGCTGTTTCCTTTTACCTTCTCTTGCTATCAAATCTTGTATGCTAGCAGCATATGTACTTATGTCTTCTCTTTCTCCCGAGTCTTGCACTGTCTTGCCAAATTATGCTGTACACCAGATGTCAGCTACATAATTTTTTGCAAGAATAATCCCCATCTGAAACGTGTACTTCTGTAAACCTCATCAGAAATCTTGGCTCTTTTCTGTGCACTTCTTTAAACTGTTATGATTTTCTTTGGGATCTTGAATGGACTCTGTAAGAACTTTTGTGTGTGTTCCAATGAAAACGGATGTTGGAAAAACGGGCTTAAACAAAAATTATTGCCAAAATCAATTTTTACATTTTTATTTATTTGTATGTAGACAGGTATGTGTGGAACTTTTGATGTTGCAGTCCTCTTCAACTGTAATTAGGTCTTAATTGTACAAGACATTTGAACTCTGGCAGAATGCAGAATGCACTTATTTATACATAAATTTCATTTAGATGTGTCTTTTATAGAAGTAGAATGCAAAATTGTAGGGGTTTTTTCCCATTTTCTGGTGGTGCCAGCTGTAGTTGCAAACATTTTTTCATAAGCATAGAGTAAAAATAATTCCTTAACTCAAACAGCAATATTTCTGAAAAAACACTTCCCCAAGTTGCTTTAAAATCACTACTGTAAGACCGTTCTCAGATTCATCTATTGGGATGGGACTGATTGAGTCTAACTAGGAGGCTTCAGGCTGTGATCTTTGCAAGGAAGATAAACATGGAATTCATTGACACATTTGAGGGCTGGAACAAAAAGAAAATCAAGATGCTTGTAGTGTAAACAAGCTATAAATTAAATGTAAATGCTAAAGACATGGTCAAGGTAATGACTAGAGTATGCACAAATGTCATGATCCGCTATCACAAACGGAGGTCGTGATGGTTCGTTTAACGATCTCAAAATGCAACAGGCACAAAGGGGATATCAACTTTAATCAAATAATACACCTTTATTGAGTGTCAACAACACAATTGTGCGATAGAGGGGGGAGAGAAAGAGAAATAAAGAAACAAAGCAGAGGAAGAGAGAGAGAGGAGAGAGGGGAATAGCTACCAACGGATGAGACGAAAGCCCTTGTGGTCCTGCCAATAGGCTCACCATTGTCCATGGGGAGATCTCCATAGGGTTAATTCTGAAAGGTCTTTTACAGTCTTTTCGAAAGCGGGGGGCAGCTGGCCAAGAGGTGAGGAAATCTGCCACTGTTGTTGGTGAGGCCCGTTGGCTGTGTTCAGGAGGGAGTGTTCAGGACTGATCATTCTTCTTGCTTCAGTGCAGTCCTCTCCGCCCAGACAGAACCTGTTCCAGCGGGCGCACCTTGTAGGCAACACTTGACAAACATCCCACCTTAGCCAGGCCAGGATTTTTTTAGTGCAAAAGTCCTCTTTTAGGGTTTCAGTCTCTGTCGATGATCGTGAGGCAGATAAGGAATTTTCAGGCCGACTCTTACAACAAGCCAAGTAAACAGTAATCAAACATTTGGTACCTGGAACTGAGATGTGTGTTTTATAAAAGAAGAGTTGTAGAGGTCAACCTTCAGACTCAAACCACTGGACACCAAAATTTTAGGATGTTGCTGCTTTTGAAAATACTTGAATAACCTGAAGACTGTATGTAGAGTTATGAGAGTTTGTGGCTGAAGAGGCCAAAAGATCCTGGTAAGTGGAAAAGGCAGAAACTATCACAAATGATTGTAACTCCCTTCTTGTACATCTTTGCCTGTGTTCTTTGCCCTTAACATCTGTCGTTCATGTCATCAAGTCTTCTACTTCCACATTTCCCATTTCCCATACTGTTCTCTTATCCCGTTTTGACTGTAATATTTCATTTTTATTGAACATTTATTTCTGTAGAGTATTCTCCAACTTTGTAGTCAGCTCTAAGTGTATTCATCATTTCTTGTATCAAGCATTTTTGTCTATCATTTTGATGACATTCAGGTGCACAGCAGAATGTTTTTGGGGTGAAGCTGCAATCCCTTCTTTTTAAAAAAATATGTAGATTCTGTACACATTTATGTCTATTCGCTAAATAAGTTGTTGTCCACATTCTCATATCTTCTCACCTTTAATTAGAGCAATCAAAACCTCTTTCTTGGACCTTGTTACATAGTTAAATACCAAGTATCTACCTTGCAGATTGCTCCAGCTAATACATTTCTGCTATAGGAATTCTTAGACATCTCCACCTTCAAGTGTCACTAGGGGAAGCATTATGAAATATTTCTTTCCCATTACACTTATAAGGAGATCAGGGTTCTCAGACTCCTGCCATTTCTTTCACATGCAGTACTTTATAAGAATCTTAAGCACCTTATGCTAAATTGTATTTCATCTTTTCAAGTGAAATGATGCTCTGTTTGTTCAAATGCTACATATGCAATCAGTCATGGTGTGAATACCCCTGCTGTAATAACACATGTGAGTAGAGCTAAGCCCAGCTTCATTGTCCTTCCCTCGACAGCATCCAGATAGTAACTGAAATGATCAGTCAACAGTGCTGGGAAAGTGCCTTGGAAATGTAATCCCTCTAGTTATGCTGCTTTCAGCAACTTCGGAACATGTTCTTGGTGCTACAAAAAGTTGCAGGAGAAGCTTGTATTACTAACTATATAGTAAGGAAGCATGTAAAAGTCAAAGTTACTTAGTTTAACACATGGGATAAAATCACCACTTCAGCATATGACAAATGAGAATGGCAATATTTCAGAAAAGAAAACACTTCAGAAAGAAACTCTGGAGTCATGATGAAAAGTTCAGTGAAAAGACCCAACATGATGTTTAGTTCTGTTCAAGCAATAAAAGAGAAAGATAGGAGTTCTTAGGAGAAGAAGAGGCAACAAATCAAATATGCTATGCCACTATTTAGTTGATGACATGTCTGTTAAATGCAGTTCTAACCTCAAAAAAGATAAAAGAGAACTTGGAAAGACTTAGAGAAGGTGAAGGGAAATATGGGAGAAGGTTGAGAGAAAAACTAGATAAAGCTTGGAAAAGAGACAACTGATGGGGAAAAGTAAGTGTTAATTGCCAGGAGAGCTATGGACAAGATAATGAGGGACCAACTTTCATTTTTTCCTTAGAAATAAGCAGAGGGAAAACAAGACATTGCAAGGCAGTATTTTAGCTACACAAAACCCAGTAATTTTCTACAAAGTGTTAATAGTGGAACTCACTGACTCATGAGTGGAATGAGTCATGGAAAGATGTATGGGAAGATTCTTATAGTCTTTCCCTAAGTATTCACATTGGTCAATGCTGAGAACATGGTACAGGGCTGAAAAATAAGTTATTTTATTGTTTGGTCTATTAGGGATATCTCAAAGCACAGACGCAGTCTGTAGATGTAAAAAGACCACAACTTCTAAGAAGAATACAGCGGCGGGGGGGTTGTGCCTCTCCCTTTGCTTCCTGGAGTAACTGAATCACAAATTAGCTCACAGTAGATGTCTGTTTTGCTGAAGTAAAAGAAGCTGCTGACAGGATCAGAACATTTGTGCAGGTACAAATGATGAGAAACAGCATTTCTTTCCCATGTTGTTTTCAACAGCTTGTCAAAACTTAAAACCTAATAATCACAGGGCACTTCTGATTGCCTTGCTCGTGTTTTACTTCACTGGTTATAGCTGACCAAGAACTGTAAGAGAGTGGACATACAATACTAACAGTGACAGTCCCAAAGGGGAAAAGAGAACTTAAAGTGAACCTAGATGAGGGAGAATGCATGTGCAAGAGGTGCCTGGCGGCAGGACATCAGGGAACAAAAGCACTCAGTGTCGGAATCAGAGCTCTCTTCAGAAATCTGTAGGGAAGCATCCTGCTTTCCTCCAGGTTCACAGCTGCACTGCATTGCTGGTGGTGTGAACAACTGCTTTCCTTGGGTATTGGTGATTTTGGTAATAATAGAGCACTACTGCGGTGCACTGCATTTATACTTTCTCTGCCACTGGATGTACTGTTTTCTCTTTTACCGCCAGAAGTTCACAGCTTTTATTTTAATTCTCACTCTGAGCACAGCAGCTGAGTTGCTAATGTTTGGAAAAGCATTACCCAGAATTAATATGATTGCATTCATACCATCCCCTACCATCTTCTTGTTAGCCCTTATAAACTGAAGTTATACTTATTTTGGACTGACCTTTTCTCTAATTGGACAAAAGAGCACAGAGGAATATGTAGGTGCTAGGATAATGCCTTAATATGGTAACTGGGAAAAAAGGGTCAGCCTTCTATAAGAAGTCTCATTTCTTGGAGGAGAAATATAACCAAAACCCGGGCTGTCTTGCAGCAACACTGTTTCTGCTTTTTTTGTCTAATTTAAACTATTTTTAAAAATATAAGTATTTCTCTCTTAAAATATTGATTGAGGAGATTTTTTTTTAATTAATTTTTTTTTATGTGCTAAAATATTGCCTATTGTTATTCTGGGTTGATTTAAAAACTGCCAGCTTAAACTGTGCTGGTGGTCGCATTCCTTTATCAAGCTTAGAATTGCTGGACTAGACCAGGACTAACAGGGTGATTTCCCTCCCACTGATGATCTGCAAACACTGCAGTAAAACATGCCAGAAACTCCAGTCTGCAAATGTAAAATGGTCTTCATTCTAATCCTTGTTAATTAGGCTTTGGTTTAGAGCTTGAAATGTAGGATTTTATATTCTCTTCTTTTTTAAAATTTATTTTGAATATAACAAATTGATTTTTTTCTTGTGAAGCCTCAACTCAAGCTTGTGGCCTATTCAAATGCATAGCCATGTCTGTCCTAAGATTCATGTAGATCAATAAGGTTCACAAGCAGGGCACATTGCCCATTTGTACAATTCTCAGTACAGAATGGCAGGCAGCGTTTCAAATCAATGATTTCTGTGGGAGCCGCAGTTCATGCTGGATGTGCCTCTGTTGGAGAGGTTTTGATGCTTGCTTAGGAATTATTCATCCCTGCCAGGCACCTATGCTGCTGAAGCAAGGGTTTCTACCCAAAAGGTTTTATAAAATTGAGGAAGCTTAATGTATCACTGTACTTTGCTGTGGGGTGAGCAAATAGGTCATGGTCATACTGAGGAAAAGGCAATGTTTATCCCTCTCTGACCCTGAAGAGATCTCAGGGCAACACACACCACCAGCTAACAGCCAGACTGACTAGAAATGTTTTCTTCTGCCCCACAGCTCGCAGTTATCTGTGAGAGTGGAACACAAGGTTGCTGCTGCAGAAGCCTGGCACAGCTTTTTGTTGCCATAAGTATTATCAGTGGGGTCCATCAGCAGATGTTACTTTCACCTTGAATCTTCTCTTTAATGATAAAGCCCCACATCATATCCAACATCCAGGAAAAGTAGTATCACAGTCACTAGTTCCTGGAGTCAGTCTGTTTAATTAGTGCCAATTTCCTTGTCAGTACTTCTAACACAAAAAAACAAAACCAAAACCAAAACCCCAAAAACAACAACAAAACCCAACCAAAACTTAAAGCAAAGCAAGGGGTCTCAGCAACTTTATGAAAGGAGCTCCTACCAAAACATGGATAAAGATCAAGTCACAGGAGACCTATAGCCCATCCGCACAACACAGGTTCAAAGAGATCAGCATGACACTTTGAGCTAGTCAGCTCCTGTCATAGGTCCCTGCCAACTTTTTTCATGTGTTTGCAAAGTACGTTTTGCTGTTGTGTAGACTAAGAAATTCTAAATTTTAATGCAGCTTGTGTTTTTGATTGTAAGCATTAATTGTCAAAGAAACAACTTGTGCATTGCATAATTCCCTTACTTTCAGCAACTGAGATCAGACAGGGGATGATTAGAATCACAGATCAAAACCTAGTACACAGAAAGAATTGAACTGGATGCTTTGACTTTATGTAGAGGAATTTCTGTCACAGACATTTTGTTTTCAAAATAATTCACACCTCATTCCTCATGACATATGGCAAATGTCAAGACAAGCTGAGTAAGTGCCTGGATTTTAGAAGACATGTAATAGCAACACAGTATAACTACAGCAGAAATATTACTGTAGCACTCTAAATCTGACTACATATTTACAGGCACCTCTGCTTGTCATGGTTAAATAGAGGCATAAGCTTTTCAAAAAGCAGAGTCTGCACAATGTTTGTCTGCCTTATTTAAAGTAGGGATGCTAGAGAGAGGCAAGAGAGTCAGGGAAGAGTAGAATGTTACATAACATTTTCCACAGACAAGAAATAGACGGTTGTTTTTCCTGTGGAACCATATATATTGCATTGTTACAAGTGTAAGTGTTCTTCTGGAAACTTATGCTGGTACTTGACTTCACCAGAGACAATTCTTGCCTGTTGCAAATAGTAGCATACATTACAGCCTCCTTTTTCTTTATACTGACATAAACTCTAGCATCCTTCTGAGACATTGAAATGTAGAAGGATCTGGGACACTTCTGTTTTTTCGTGTCTATTGAACTGGCTGCATTTGTTCAAGTCTGACATGATAAAAATGTTAGTAAAAAGAGAGTTCTTGCCTTGAATGACTTCTGTTCAAGTACAGAATAAGAAGCTGTTGATAACCCTGCTTCTGTTTGGAACAAAAGCAAAATCAAATCAGATCTTTATGATCAGATACGCTTAGTTGTTTCTTTTTTTTTATATCTGCTGATTGAGGACTTCATGGAGGTTTTTTCTACTTTTTAAAACAAATACAGTAGACATCTAAATGAATAATGTTGCTCAAAATCTTGGATGTATGCTCATTGCACTCTCCATTAGGCTACCTAAGGTGAAATTCAAGGTAGAATACAGACCTGTCTAGCCAAATTTAGACGTGCCGCGGGTAAAAATCGTGAGGAGCAGGAAGCCTTCATCGGCGATCGCATGACCTGAGAAAAGCGATTCCAGCCTTGCCCAGTCCCCATGGGAGGTCGCTGCTGCCTTAATTCTTCCCTGCTGGTGTTTGCAGAAATTCACACACGTGGTTTAATTGAGGAAGTAAAAGTGAAGAGACGAGGAAAGGTTCTTTTCTGCTTTCTCTTTATTGCAGACAGGGAGCGGATGAAAGACAAGGAGGGCTGGCACGAGCCAGACGATAAACCAGGGAAGCGGGGGGAAGGCAGTCGGGAGAGAGCCAATGGCTGCGGAGGACTGGAATGACTGACAGGGACGTTGGCCAGCCATGTGGCTGTCTGCACACAGCAGAGCAAGCAATGGGCTGCCCTTTTGGGTGGGGACCACCGCCCTGCCGTGGCCAGAGCAGCCCCGCGGCTGCCCGGGGCGTGCCGTCACCAGCTGTATCAGCGTGCGGGGGAAGGGGAGGGTCCAGCCCCTGCGGTGCCGGTGGGGCAGGGCCGGGCTGGGCTGTTAGCTACCCCCAGAGGCACTGCAACATAGACGTTCTCTCTGCTTCTCTGCTCTGAAAGATAGGCAAAGCTGGGTATGAAACAAAGAAATAATTGATTCTATTCAGAAGGATTAACTTTTCTCCAAACGCAGAAAAGGAGGATTGACTTCTAATCAGAAGGATAAGGAGCTCAGAGTGGTTCTGGTATCCTACCTAGAAAAGCTCTCAGCAAATTACCATGTTATCGTGGTAAATAAGAATATTGCATAGTACCATCTAAAGTATTTGTCACTGGTTCACTTGAATCCTAATAGCAGAAATTTTCTGACTATAGCTGAGCTACAAGTTAAGTCTTTAATTGGCATCACATTAATTTAGAAAGATCCTGATGAATATTAATTAGAAATTAGAAAAAGAGCTTTTATTCTTGTTCCTCCACCTTCTCAATTACAGGAAGAATTTTGATTTGTTTATTGTTACCCTTATTTGATTAGACTGCAGTCTTTCTTGACCTAACAGCATTTAAGGCATGAAGTTACAATTTTGAATATCAGTGCCTGTGTTGAATATAGTTTGAGACTTCTCTAAATATTTTAAATAGGCTTCTTTTCCATTTTGGGCCACAATGAAATACCCATGATATGGTAAATTTAATAATACTGTTTGAAATGTGATTGCTTCAGCTACAAGATGGCCCTAAACATGCTGATTTATACATGAAGAATAAACCATTTACCTCTATGAATGTTTGAGGGAAAAATAGTATAATTTAAAATAAAAGTATATGTATAAAATTAAAATAATGAAGACTAGAGTAAAACATTTATTAAACTTCATGTTGAGACTAGATTATTGTTTAAAATTTCTACAAGGGGTATATTTTCAGAGATGTTTCTTGCCCCAGTACTCACCATTTCCTTGCATTATTAGCATTTTGGTTAAAACTGCCATAGATCAGGGATTACTTTGTCCAAACTTCTTAAATAAAAAATTTTATACTTTTCCAGGTCCATCATCAGCTAAAATAATATTTGTCTATAAAAAGAATGGACTCAGTTATGGTTTGTCACAGATAACAGGCAAGATAATGCATAAAGACCAATGAGAGGGATTATGATGAGAGAGATTGCAATTCAGGATACTGAGAAATACAAGCCTCTCATAGATCTCCAGGCACATGAGCCATTTTCAAAGCTGAACTCCTGACTGCCGCCTTCAAATGCTGGTTCCCAAGTATTCATAGTCTTTTGGACTACTTGTTTATTTGTCCTGACATTTGTTTTATCTTCACTGGCTCACTCTTTCTGCTTTCCGATGTTCAAAACAAGCTCAGTGAAATACGAATCATCGTAACAAAGTTATGCACAAAGCACAAAGCACTTCAACGCTTTGGGCGTCCTGTGCCATTTTTTTCAGCAGTTTATGTTCAGTGTCAGGATAGTTTGGGGGAAAGGGGATGCACAATACAGCCTTGCTTGTAAGAAGTGTATCCATAACCAACAGATGAAATTGTGTTTATCAAAGGTGTTATTTATAGCATGGATTATTGTGTCTCTAAAAAAATTGTGAATGATTGAATTAAGCATGACATACAACAGTTCAAAACAGTGTTCCTAATTAAAAACTGAAAACAGTGATAAAATATAATGTTACCTCCCTCCTTATTCCTCATTCTTCAAATATATTTAAAACAAACTAAAAAAAGTTTGTTTTTCAGGAGGACTTTTGTTGATGAACTGCAGGTTAAAAGAAGAGCAATAAATGTCAAGTTCTCCCAACCCCAGACACTCATGGGAGCACCTTGACATTAGTTAATAATGTCTCAACTCCACTGAACTTAATAGGTATATGGTATTTCCCCTCCACGCCCCTCCCTGATAATTGTCCCTTTTTTTTTTTTTCCATGATGCATATGGGATAAACCTTGGTACTTATCTGTCCTTTTCTTCACAATTAGCAATTCATTTTTTCTGCACTGATGTGTTCAAATGTCTAATTACCAATGCAGAATCTTCTTCTATTTTTAATTCAGCTAAAAAACAGTGTCTGATGGTGATTGGAAACTTTATTTTCTGTAGTGAATGTGTAACTTTAATAAGAGAGGTTTTTTCCTTTAACTGTGAAAATATGCTATCTGAGGACGCAGATTGAGAGTACTTCTTGATACATAAATAACTGGTAGAACTTAAGGAAGGCTCCATTGTGCTGACACCCACAACCAGGAACCGCTTTTTATAAGTTCACTTTTCGTTTAAAAAAAACCCTCAAGGCAGATTTCTTTTCATCAGACGAAGCAGTTCTCTTTAATTTCTTCTTTTTTTTTAGTGTGGATAATTTTTGGCCTTTTTGTGATAGTGTTAAATATAAAGATGTGTTTAATTGTAAATGAACTGTGATATGCAAGCTAAAAAGATAACATAAATGCATAGAAGACTGCAGGTAGATAAGCTCTTACATACTTTCCTAGATATTTTGTGGCTTCATTATAATTCTTGAAGTCTTTCTGTTTATGACACAGAATATGCACCTGTCAGACACAAATTAATTTTGTGCTGCAGTGTTTTGTTTTGTTTATTTTCTCCAGTGGATGTCCCTGTGTTTGTTTGATGCACAGTTGGGAGAGTATGAAGGGATGCAGCTGCTATTTGTATTCTGAAGTTTTGTTTAGGTACAGTTTGTAACTCTGATCATTGATTCCTCTGGAGGACTTGAAAATCATGACAGTCTACACTAGCTACCTCACAACTTCTACTTTTTGAGGCACTTTCATATGAAGAAAGGTCCTCTGGGATCTCTGGAATGTTTTGTATTAATCAGCCTTCAGTCATCCATTCAGTGATTCAAAATAAAAATGGGCTGCAGCTATGGAAACTTGTCCATGTTTCAAAAATACAAAACAGAGATTTTTCTGTCCTTCCAGTCATGTAGCTGTAATGACCTAAAATGAACCATTACTACCTCCACAGTACTGGCTTATTCAGATAAGCTGCAATTTTTTGGATGGTGACTTCAGGAAGAAATGGTGAATCAACTGGTTGAGTGTTCCACTTAGTATCTGTTCTGCTGTAGAAGGTAGATGGGAAGGTTTGACTCTAGAAACTAGGAGAGCATATTTATTCATTTGACTAATTAGCAGAGACTCTGACTTAGCAGACTTCTCTGACTTCCCCAGTTTATCTGAAATCTATTAAATGTCTGATATTTTTTGTGGTATCAGAAGTTAAACCCTTTCTTTGGGATGAAACTCTTCGACATTTATTTTCCTTATTACAACACATGGTTAAAAACTCTGAAATCATTCAGTAAAAGCAAACACAACAGTGAAAGAATCAGGAATCGTTGAAGAAGTGCTGGAAGCACTGCTTTAAAAAAAAAAGCACATAAAATAGTAAACAGCAGGGACTAGAACAAATAGTCCTGTGGTAACAGAGGAAATTATATAATGACTGCCAGGGAGTAGAAAACTCTAAGACATATTTAGAACTTAATAATGTAGATATATTAAGTGGAACTTTATAAACTATATACATTTCTGCAAGACAAATATATTCAATCCTATGTCATTGTTTTAATGGTTTTATTAAAAAAAAATTAAAATGCATTAAAGTCAGTGGAAGTGAAAAAGAATTTTAAAGCACTGAGTTCTGCAGAAACATACAGCTTCAGGCAGTATTGCAGCAGAAATTTTGATTAATTTCCTCTTTTACTATGAAATAGATATCTGATTTATTCTATTCATGTCCAAACAGCTCAGTCCAACCAGAATATGTAATGAGCAGTGAGGTATTCTGTGTATATGTAAATGGATGAGTCTGGCAAACCTCCATCTTCAAATAATGGTCATATTAATTATTGAGAAGGATAAACTTTCTACGTTCATCTTTTGTTTTCAGCAGTTTGTAATTTCATGAAGTGTAGCCAGCATGCACAGAAAAGGTGCATTGCAGGTATTTACCTGTGCTCTGCTTAAGTTCATGTTGGGAAGCTTCAACTAAAAGTGTTTTGCTTCCATAAATGCCTCTAAAAAAAAAAAAAACCAAAACGTATTTAGCTGTTAGAAATATTTTTCAAACCTTGTTGCCCTGATTTTTGCAGTTCTGGATGTTGTCATTCTTTTGTAGCTAGTTTCTCACACTTTTCTCTGTAAACATGGCCATGTTATTGTAACTGTATCTTATCATGTACATTCCTTTCTCCTGGACACAGAACTTTGATGGACATTTCCTTTGACCACTGTGATTGAGGGAGGAAGAACTGATTTCCTCCAATGAATAGTGATTTCTAAATGTATATAAAAAATGAAGGCGGGTCTTGCCCCCTTCCTTCTCTCTCCTCCTGGTAACAGGTGTCTCCGTCTCTTCTTTGTGTTGTTACTGCGACACATTCCTCATACCTGCACTCTTCAAAATTATTGTTTCCTACCTTCGTGCTCCTTATGGCAGCACCACCCATCCACATCTTTTGCTTTCCTGGTGATATTGTCCATTCTATTTTTTGTGTGTTCCTCTCCTCCTTCTACGCTGTGATGCTGTTCCAAAGTTCAGAAAGACCAGAGACCTAAACTAAGTCTCTGCAGCTTGCTGGTACCCCAACAGACCCAGTTTACATATCTGAGTAAACCTGGGACTGTCTGGAAATTTGTGTAGCTGATAGCAATGTGAGTAATTTCTTTTAGCTTTTGCTTAGCTTTACATAATATTCCATGCAATGCCTACTAGATTGCCTAAATAGATTCCTTTTTTGGGTCACAAATAGTTAAAAATAGCAATCAACTGCAGTGTGTAAAGGAGACACTGGAAATGCCTCAGAATTGTAAACCATTTGTCAATGGCCAATTTCTTGTCAGCAAAGGAGTGCAATTTTAGTGATAGGAAAGAGGACAGAGTAAATTTACAATAGTAAATTTCTGTTTAGGAAAAGAAACAAATATATTTTGGTTAGATAACAAGAAAACATTTGTCCTGGTATTAAGTAAGAAATAAAGTATCATTTTAAAAGCACTATTTCTTTACCTATATCATTTTTAATTGTACTTTAACCTCATCAAATTTAGAGGATTTGTAAGAGGTGAAAGAATAAGTAGTAATGCAGATAAAATACGTTTCATACCAAATTTTCCTGTTAAATGGAGTGTGTCTTCAAGGAAACAATGGCACATTGTTCATTGAAATAATATGCCAATCTTTTCCCATTCAAATGCTAAAATATTCGTTTGATGTTTAAGTTCTTAATTAACACAATGCATTATATTTTATAGGTTACAATCTTTCGTTTACTGTATTTTAAACACAAAGAAGCAGCTCACTCAAATATGCTCAAATAGATGTAAACATTTTATGTGAGATTCTAGCTGTAACTTTTCTCCTCTGTAGTTAATGAGAGTTTTCTAGTTTTACTTGAAATAAAATGTACTAGAATGTCATAGCAGATTGGTAGGAAACTTCAGGACTGCCACAGCAAAACCCACAAAAAGCCTTAGTTACTCATTACTTTTTTCCTGTGGTCAAATAATTTTCTCCTGATGATTCATTATATTGTATTCACATAAATACTTGAAAAGGGTAAGCAGAAGCAACCAGCCTCTGATTGCTAAGGTTACCAAGAAAAATGTTACCAGTTCAAAGCAAATGATTAAAATTCCTTTGCAAAATGTTTACAGATCACCCATAGATCTAGATTTCTATGAAAGAAATAAGGTGGTTAAGCTAAGTCCTGGTTCTGTTAATTTTAATTGCCCAGTGGAAACCATATTAAACCCAGAGTCTTATTGCTTTGGTACAGTTCAAACTTGGCTAAACATTCTCAGGGGCTCCTGCTAGAAGATTAAGTAATTTACAGCTGATAAATCTGGAATTATCTTTCCTTTATATTCAGTGTTCTTCTGATCTCCAGATTTCTAGAAAATTCTTAGGTAACACACTCATAGAGTATAAAACAAAAACAACGCCTGAGTAGAACACCATTTGTATCTAATAGTAGATTTGCAATTGCTGTAATGGTACACAAAATAAATCTGCATTCTGGGTAGTCTTGCAAGGGGTTGCTGGAGGTAAAAGCCAAATATGTTCTTTCCTGAGCCCTGGCATGTTGCTCCTGCATGGCCAGGGCACTCCGGCTCAGGGCAGACAGAGGCTTTGTGCACAGCACATGTGTGAGTGAGCATGAACACATGTGCAGAGCACAAGAGGTCTGGGTCATTTCTTTGTACTTAGCCATCTCCTTGACTTTGTGCCCAAAGTTCTCTAATGTGATACTCATCATAGAATGGAGAAAATATGTGATACTGATGGAAAGACATTTTTTATTACCTAGTTTTCTTCATCTAAAACTGGTATAAAATTAGAAAAGTATATCCTTAAGTGCTCTTAGTTGTAAAAGTTATTTCCCTCTCTTCAAAAGTTCACAACACAAAAGTAATTAGAAATACAAAAGTACAATTACAAAAGTCATTTCCCAGTGAAAAAAACCCCTAAGGAGTAGATCTCCACCGCTTTCAAGCTTCTCTTTCAAGCCCCCCAAAATTTAAGGCAAAAACTTCTTAGCTGTTTGCAATGAGTAGGTTGTGGCTCCAGCCTTTTTCTTCCAAAATAAATTCTTCCAATTTCCTTGCAAGACATAAAAAAGAAAAGGCTTCTAGTTAGTGTGCAGATTTGAATGGCTTGTTTGATATATTGTGAAATACCAAGCAGAGTCAGTTCAAGACTTCCCAGGAAGAGGGCTGCACAGAAATTTTCTGCCCAGAGAATAAAACAAAATCAGTCAGGAGCATACAGTTAGGCAGCTGTAGCATGGCAGATGTGGAGTCAGGGAGGAGCAGTCAGGGGCATGTTGGTGGGAAAGATCCTGCAATGGATCACATGGTTTAGCATGGAAGAGAGGTTGAGAGTCAAAATTTTCAGGCAACTGCTACTGGCCAGTGGGATCTTTGCTTTCACAGATTGTTGTAAAAAAATGGTGAGTCCATTTTTTCTGGATGTGCAAGAAGGAAGAAAGTAAGACTACACAGGTATCTACTACTTGTGGCAATCAGCATGTGAGACAGGCAAGAACAAGTCCATCATGGGTCATCATCTGTATCTATCCAGTCCTATCTGCAACAGCACGGAAAACATCTGCTTCGTTTACACCCCAGGCTTTGCCTGATTTCTGTCTCTGAGTGCAGCAAAAACCCAAACCCTGATATAGTCCCTGTTAATTGCTTAAATATAAACGATCTGACATATTTTTAAAGCATATAAATCAAGAAACCCAGTTTCTTCAGGTTCAAGATAGCAGTAATATGGTCATTGTGCTTATAATATCCCCAGTCTTTACTCATTTGTCTTCTGTCCCTACAAATATGTTACTTATGTATTTTAGTATAAATACAAATCCCAAAGATGAAATTCCTGGATTACTGCTCTCAGTTGAAGTTAATACAAATTAATTCTGACTATTAATTTTGCAGGAGAAATGTTAATTTTTTGTTATTTATCCACTTATTCACTGTGAAAAATTGGAGAAAGGCCCCTTTTAAAACTGCAGAGATCTGTATATGTGACATTTGGCAACAGCCTGCTTGCAAGAGCTTTTTTAAACAGTCATCATTCTAATAGATTCACTGAGCTAAATCATATGCTGTCTACTTTTTCCTTGATTTCATTGTGCTTTATGTCAATGAGAGAGAATGTTAGCATATTGCTACACCAAGCATTTTCAAAGTATATAATCTATCAAATTAAGAAAAATATAATTAACTTAAGAGTTTGGTTGTGTGAGTTTAAAATATATATAACATATACATATACATATACATATACATATACATATACATATACATGAACAATTTTCCCCATTTTTTAAGAGAATAAGTTTCCAAAAAGATTAATCTAATATGATGGATGGATTCCAAGTTTCAAAAGGTAAATTGAACATTCTAAACTGTAAGGAAAAAATTAACAATGTCCACAATGAAAAAAAAGGGATTGCATCTCTTTGCTTCCAGATCATAATTTGATAAATCTCTATTGATTTTGATTCCTGTGTCTCTTCACTTATTTTGTGTGACCACCAAGTGTCTCTTTATACAAGAAACAAAAGGAACATGGTATCACTGTGTGAGAGTTTGTGTACTCAATGTGTTCCTCTCTAAGTGACCTACTCAACAATTAATCAGTCCCTTTAATCAGTGTAAATAAAGTTTGTTTTTAAATAGACTTCAATAAGAAATATGTTATTCTTCTTTTCCATACAAAACATCTGGAATACAACAGCAGTTTTAGCAGCTGCCTCTCCTGCTTTCTTTGAGAAAGGGAAGATGTTCTACCACAAGCATATAGCTTATTTTAATTAAAATTGAGCCAGCTGAGACTGGTGCAATCTCTTTCAAAGCTGTTAAACAGTTAGAACATGTCAAGATATTTGTTTACAGTAGGGGTTACTTGTTCTGCTGAACAAGAAATTGGACTCCAAATTTTACTTTCACTCAGGCTATTATGCTTAGAGAAAAAAATTCTAAACTAGAAAAATATTTCTGCATAAAATGATATTTTATTCCCATAATCTGGGTTTAGAACCTTTGCTTCCTTAGCAATATTCCTTGCTAAACATAATTTTAAAAAATTCTTGGTCCATTTATAAAAAACTTCTTTGACACAATTTATTGTTTTCAGATTCTCCTCCTGCTTCTCTTCACTAGTTCAGCTTGGGAATAGTTCACGTGGCAAGTCCTCATTTCTTTACAGTTCTTCCTTAACAAAAAATCTATGGAGTTTTGTCAGCACAGAACTGAAGTGAGACAGCAGTAAATTAGACCCAGTGGAAATGGATGTGTAGACATCTGAGCTGAAGATCACAGGGAAAGGAACATTGAGCAGCCATTGAATTCACCAAAGAAGGAACAAAATAAAACCTCCTAAGTCAGATCACACGACTGTGGGACTTCACTAATTGCTCATAACAAGTGTACAAAGGAAGTACTTGAAAGGAACTTCTTTGTATCAAATATTCTCACAGTGGCTTATAAAGAAAATGGAGCAGAGGATCACTGACACTATGTCATGAATATTGTCTTTCAAGATCATAAGTTTGATCAGTTCCTTTTTTCTCCCTGCTCTTCCCTGAATATGTTTTTCTCTTGCACTAAGTGATTTTCTCTTGGATGAAACTTTCTTACAGAGACTTGATACTTAGAAGGAAAGGGAAATTGCATGTTGTGAGGAGGTAATAGCATATATGTTGTTAATTTTAAGAGGTAGTCATAGAAAACTGAACTAACATATCTGGCAAGATGATTTCACACAAGATAAAGTAATCATGCAACAGTCATTTTGTTTTAAAAGTAAAATTATTTTGGTGTGTAATCTTTTGGGTGTTTGCTTTTTTTTTGTTGTTGTTGTTGGGTTTTTTTGCTTGTTTTGCCTTAAATTTTGCTCCTCTGACCCCTGTTCTTTGCTTTCTCAACCTCCCCTGACAGCAGCTAGAATAGCCACCACAGAGCAGTAATGTAATGTGTGACAAGAAAAATCAATGCTAATCTCTAGCATTCTATGCCACTCATAATGAACCTATACTGAATTTCTCATGTTCAAAGTCACTGATATTAAAAAAAATGGTATATTCATTCTGTTCTGCATTTGTGTGTGTATTGTGTGTTGTTCCTGTGTATTTCTCTTTCTGGCTGGTGAGCTGAACAAATCTTTGAGCTGCATTGACTCGGTGAACTAGATCTTAATTGGCAGTAATGGGACATTTAATCACTATGGTGTATTTTGATACCTATATTAGCCAAGTAAATTTAGTTTCACAATTAATTGCACTAAAGATGTTTATGGAGTTCTTGGTATCAACGAGAAAATTGAATGGGGTTCAAAATTTCTAGGTCCATAGACTTGACTTATGTTGACAGAGCAGATCTTAGCAAAATTCTCTCTGCTGGTACCTACAATACAGTAGGCAGAGGTATAAACTGGGGTTCAGGCCAGGTCCCAGACCCTATGACCAAGCAATTATGATCAAAAGACATAGCACCATGTAGAAAGGGATCTTTGTCACTCACTTCAGCAACTCAGTTGTAATCTAGAATCAGATTTGGAGCAGTATGGCTTTCCGACTCAATGAATCTTCCAGCGAATAGTATCGCCAAGACATAAGAAAGCATTTGACCAAGTCATACAAGGAAAAAAAAAGAAAATATGAAAATAATTAGCAGCTCAAGGCTATGGTAAAAAAATGTTCTGACACAAAAAGTTCTAAGACACTAAGTTTAAAAAAACCCCATCAAAACCGCAGACAGTCTGCAGAAGCCACAGTTCTGCAGTATCATGGCACAGCCTCTGCTGAAAAGAAGCAGAAGGTGATCCTTTCCCGTCTGATTGACAGCTCTCTGGACAGCAAATCCTCATCTATCATCTTACCAGCAGTGGTCACTGTATTAATGCTTAGCCTTGAAACTCCTTAGCCATAATTATCTTCTGCATCTGTTGGCTGACACACAATTGTTTTGTTGTATATACATTCTTGTGCAGTGTCTCTGCTCATGATAAAAGAGGGCAAAGCATAAGTAATCAGAAGAGGAGGGTTATAGCTGGATTTACTTTGAAGATGCTTAAATGCCAGTTAATATGCAAAACAATTCTGTTATAGCTTCAATGGACATCTTTATTAGTACCAGTCCGATGAGTATGTCATAGTTTTACTTAAAAAATGTGATTAAATTAATTCCAAAAAGTGATAAATTCATGAATATACTGTGGGAACTTAGTGAAAAGTTCCACGTCTTTGCCCATTTGAACAACTTCAGGAACACTGATGCTATTATTATGAGCTGAAATTGGCAGTACATACGGTTCTGTTTTCTAAAAAAATGGCCAAAGTGCTAGGAAAACATTTATGATCACAGTGAGGACATCTTGTTGAGAGTTTCCTAGTAAAGCACTCTCCTGCTGGCAATGTCAGGTTTTCTCAGACTGTGTTTGGTGCAGATTGCTGGTCAGACCATCACTTAGTGAGCAGTGCAACATCCCTAACTGCCTGGTGACTGCAGAACAGACAGTGAATTTTCATTAAAATACTAAATGCTGTGTCATTCACCATGGCAGTCACAAAAAAGATCACTGGAAAGCAAACTTCTTATTGCACCTTTCAAATACATAATCATAGTAAATAAAAGGTCTCAAGGAGGCACTATAAAATGCCCCAGCAAAGTACTTCTGTTCTGTCAAAGATGGCTTTTGGGATGTGTTTAATGGGAATGGCAGATGCATCAGTTCACTAATGTATGTATTAACTTCATAAGATGGGGTAAAATATTTTTACAATATACCTTCGTAGCACACAAAGGGAGCACAAGACAAGTTTCCTGTCCTGGAAGATAAGTGATGTACAGGGAGGAGACTCAAGCTAGAAATGAATATATGAGAGGGTAGAAGGAGGCTGGTGGGGAAATTCAGAGTTATATTATACTTTTGCCCAAGTAATTGTTAATGAAGCTCTGCTTTCCTGGAGATGGCTGAGTAGTTGCCTGCCAATGGGAAGCAGTGAATGAATTCCGTGTTTTACTTTGCTGTTGCCTTGCTTATTAAATTGTCTTTACGTAAACCCATGTGTTTTCTCACTTTTCTGTTTCTGTCACCTGTCCTGCCATGGGGACGAGTGAGTGAGTGAATGATGTGTGGGGCTGAGTTTTCAGCTGGGGTTAAACATGAAAATCCTTAAAACTCCACTGGTGCTAGTGAAGATAGTCAAATACTATTAGGGAGCAAGACAAATTCCCAGCAGAAACATTCAACAGTTTATGCAGTTCTCCATCTTCCATCTCTGGTGAAATGACAACTGTAGTCCAGTGGGCAGCAAACTGCAGTATCATCTACTCTGCTGGAGGCTTTTGAGACCATGACACAGATGTTACAGTGCAAGGCTAAGTACTGCTGACATTTTTCCAAAATAAACTGTTCTGGATGTTAGGATCTAATCACAAGTGATTGCAGCTCTTCACTGTTAAGTGAGAGTTCACAGTAGCTGAGGGATGCACATATCACTCACCTTCTCAAGCTGAAATCTGTCCCATCACAGTATGATAATGACTGGGATATATAATTTCTGCCAGCTTCTGGGAAAATCTTTGCTGCAGCAGATCACTGCAACCTTTTGAAGCTGAAGGTGATCCAAAGAACGGTGGTATTAAGACATGATTCATGTGGTTTTTAAAGGTGTGAAGATTCAAGAGATATGAGTAGAACAAAACCAAGATCTGTGAGCATCAGTCAGTGGAGGACTCTTTCCCCTTGACTATAGTATGGCTACTTGTCAGAATTTATGGCAGAGAGCTGCACTTCATTCAGCTATCCAGATTAAGTTGCAGATTGTTCACTTACATGACAGTGGCATGGCAGCAGCAATCTCTAAGCAGCAGTGCTGGCTCTTTTGCTTTCTCATGTGGTCCTCAGCAAGGCTCCATTGTTCTGCGGGTATGAGTGCTGTCATGAAAACTCCTTCTCACATCTAGGCAGGGTCCTATGCAGATCTACATCCTTTGCTTTAGATGGTGTTATGTTTGACCTACAGAGACTCTAAGATGACCTAAAAGACACAGACCAAGTGGTCCCTGCTGGCACAGGGTTGCTCCCGGTGCAGGCTGTAAATATCGTTGCTAGCTGCTTTGTCTGTACAATTAAGCATCTCAACCTGCCCCTCAGCATGATGCAAACAGAAATCCTGTCCATGCCTCTCCCAGCCCTGTGCACTGGCAGTACAGCATGGAAATCTGTAGACAAACTCTGCCAGTCTGGCAGCATTCCCTCTCACAACCTCTCTTGATGAGGAAACCATGCAGAGGGTAGGAAAATCTGGTGTAGCTTTTGAGACATTAAATCAGCATGTTTGAAATTAAAAGGGCATCTGACTTCAAACAAATGTCAATGTGCACTGTGTAGTTGTCACCATTTTTCTCCATGATTGTAATACTTGAACAAATGAACACTTTCACATCAAACCTTCCAGCCAGTTTCATGTGACCTATTTTTCTGCCCTTAGTGAAGTTAAAATGTGTAGCGCAATATGATCCCAAGCAGTTCTGAGGCAGTGTTCCTCCGGGGCTGAGCTACACTGGTCCAAGGATCTGATGCTTATCTCAGAAAAGTGATTGCTCAGAGCTATTTTCTTATTTTAAAATGTGTGAACAGCTGAGAGGTCAGCCAGTGAATTGTTAAACAGACATGCTAAAAGCAAATCTTCAGCTGTGTGGTATTAGCTCTACAACATGGGACACTGCAGCTAAAGATGATCTGCTGTGCCAGAGAATATGAACTGATACTGTCAAAGCCAATGAGCAGAACTAACTGACATCATGCAGAACAGAACACAGTGAGGAAAAGCAGGAGACTCCCTCTCATTCATGTAGCTATTTTGATGAAAGTATCAGTCATATATCTCACCAAATTATCCCTGAAGTAGGGTCCTCGTATGATTAACTAGTGGAAAACTGGCAATAGAATTTTCTGCATTTGCCATATAGATGAGTTTTGGAGGTTATGAAATTGAATATCTTTGTTTTCCTGTGAACAGAATATGCAATAGAAAGGCTGATGTAAAATAATGCAGTGAGGTTTGTTTCTTCTAATTATATGAAAAGGGCATTTGGAGGTATTGACTGAGGAGGTTGAAATCCTTTGGTTAAAAACTTGAAATATTTCAGTTTTCTGTAAGGATTTTCTCAGGAAAGATAAAATCTGCTCTGCTTTCATCTTTAGAGGGAAGTGGAGTATATAGCAGTTGCTGCAATATTTTTTAATCACATTTCTCAGTTACTAACTTTTTAAAATGTTGCAGTTCAATATTCTGTCCAAAAAATGGTACCCCAGAGTAGATATTAAAGGCTTAGTCTCAGTAGTACCAAGTTCCTGAACATCCATTTAAAATTATATCAGTATGATCTTTTGTGAATTTGCATTTCTTGTTACATCATATAATTGGGAATAACTGACAATGCAAAGTTGGTTTTTGTTCTATCTGACTTTGGCTTCGTTTAAATAAATTTATAATGTCGAAGAGAGGGGAAACACCATGTAGATTAAATCCAAACCTTTTCAAAGTAAATGCCTTTCAGAGTAGGATTTGGTAGCTCTGAATTCCCAGCTCAGTGTCATAATAAAACTGGTTATGTGATTTATCATTTGTAGATGATAATACTTATAAGCTTTAATAATCTCAATAAAGAGGAAAGATTGCCTGAGCATGCATGTGTCCAAATAATAATCTAGTCTTGATCTGGCACAGGAGAGCAGTGCCAACACATACCAGATTAGTGTCCCAGGTTAAAAAAAAAAAAAGAAAAAAAGTAAAAACAAACAAACAAACAAACAAACAAAAAAAAAACAACCAAAAAAGAAGTAAAAAGCTCTAGGGAGAATTAATCTTCATATTCTGATGAAACTTTTCATGTGCTTCTATTTCAAGAATGAAAATTTAAATAAGGTAGGCTGATCAATTATATATCAAGTGTTATTGTTCATACAACTAAAATGCTAAATAAGCTTGACTTTTTTTTGCTTGGTTTGGGTTTTTTTTGTTTGGTTGAGTTTGGGTTTTTTTGTAAAAAGACAATTAGGTTTTTTTTAATATTCTTGTACTATTACATCAGTTTTCCAAGAGAAAATAATTAAGAAGCAAAAATGCTGTAGATATCAAACCAAAAATTTATAACTTTTTTACCTATATTTTACTCAAGAGATAAAAATGGATGATATTTACAGGAAAGTGAAGATAAATTCTCATACAGTTAAAAACATAATTTCATGTAGACAGTGTTTTCCAGCAATTATTCTTTAAATTTGCAATAATGTATGAGGAAGTATAGATGAGATGTAATGTCTCCACAGGCATTATGGGAGATGTAATGCATCCACTGCCAACCACAGCCCTTATTTATAACTTGTTGAAATAATAAATTGCTGTTTTGCTCTGACAAAGGGTTGTGCTCTCATTGCACATTGTTTATATAGATGTACCCTGGTGAAGACTGTAAATTAGAAGATTGATTCTAAAGCTCATGGGAATTAATTTTGGAATAACTTCAAGTATGAGGAGAGGAGGAACCAGCCTGCATATATTAAAATAGAGGATGTTGAATTTATGTTTGGGGTTAGGTGATCAGCTAAGGTGGAAACTTACCTAGGAAAATTCCTCTCTTCCCTGTTCCAAACTGTGTTGCTCTTAGATCATTATTCTATGCCAACTATATTTTTTGCTGGTAGCCAGGCTGAAATACTCAAGAAGACAAATGCACGTAGAAAAAATAACATGACTTTGTGCTACCTGGCTTTGGATGCTTAAGATTTAGAGAGGAATAGCTAGTCCCCATCTTATAAAAACCACAAAGCTTGTTTCTACTGTCTTTGAAGGCTATTTAAAGAAATAGCCCATAATTAGATGACTAACTTATATTTTTCTGGTTTTGGTACATCAAACATAAGACACTGC
>VZRZ01001080.1:624503-670485 GCA_013398175.1 Climacteris rufus
TATATATATATCACACTAATTAAGTACAAAAATGCTTTATTTGAAGTTTATTTGAACAGCCTTTATATTTAAAGTCAATAAAATTGACTTTGCAGTCATACTGATGTTGAAACATTTTGTCCCATTTGCCTTATCAGTTTATAATCAGATATACACATCTGCCCTATAATTTTGGCAAAAAGAGAAAATATATATCAGAAATGTGTGGATTCAAATCTGGTGGATTCTGCTAGTATTTTGCTATTTCTGTAGCTTCAACAGTAAATGAATACCTCATTGTGCCAGACTTCCAAGCTCAAGACTTTTTAAGGACCTGAACTTTTGAATTGGTCAAGGTGATCAGATTTTGAGTCATTGGGATCTGGTGGTCACAGCCCAAGTTGCTAAATGTCATCTACTACCTAGTCCTGCTTCAGAGAACCTGTTCCCTTTGTAGGGCTTCCATGATTTTTGTGATAAGTGCTGGGTGCACTTTCAGGTGCAGCAATGTGATAAATAGTGCATTTAATGCTGTTGTCACTGTAGCAAATGTTCATGAATGAGACCGCTTTCTGCTCACAGAAGTTTTATTGTGGAAAATTATTTTGCCTTGAACAAGATCTTTCCCTTTTCCCCACTGACTGCTTGCTCTGTTCTTTATTTTTTCATATATGTATGTTTATGTTGTCTTGTCTCTGTAAGAAAACTAGAACTGGTCATGAGAAAGGGAAAAGCTTCTCTAAACCTCAAATGGGATCTGGCTATGAAATACCAATTAGCTCTATGTTTAAACCTATAGATTGTTTGAAAATGTTAATCTTCGTGAATTCAGCTTGATTATTTGCTAAATAAAAGTTGTCTCAATCATCTTATGTGGTGGCGCACGTGGCAAAAGTCACAGCCGCACAGGTTTAAGACTGGTGGACTCAGCCCAAGGTTCCCACTGTCTGAGCCACACTCCCTTGTCAGGGTGAGCTTTCTGGCTCACCCCCAGCGTCCCTTGCAACGTTGTTTACATGTTTCAGTTTATCGGTTAATTAGGGCATTACTTCATGTTCTGTGTAAGGTTATGTTCTGGAAGCTTCGTGGCTGTTCAGTTCCCCATTGGTTCCATGTAAATCTGTGTACCCCAACTGGTTACTCTCCCCTGCTTGTATCCCGATAAATCCCCTGCCTTCCCCGTGCTNGACCTCAGACTGCCTCCTGCCTTCCCTGCTGCCTCTCCCCAGGAAATAAAAGAGCTGGAAATCACACCAGAGCCCTTCTCTTTGGCCTTTATCCTCGCTTGCGCCTGTAACATCAGCCTGGGTCTTGCTCTCACCCAGAGGAGCCATCACTAAACAGAGCTGCCGGAGGACGCCCTGCGTCTGGGGAAGCTTCAGGCTGCAGCCCCCGGGAAACCAGGGTCACTCCCAGACTAATGCTGAGTGGCCTCAAGCAGCCACCCAGAGCCAGCGATAATCTTATGACAGTTCCCTAGCTGTCCAGTAAAATGTGACAATTTAAAATCCATAGCAGCCTCTTTAATTTTAGGGCAGAATTATCCATTGTTAGAAATCTATCTGAAGACTTACAGATGCTTGATTACATCTTCCAGGGACAGACATCTTGTTAAATTGTGTCTTAGCATTTGTTAAACTTTACTGTCTCTAATATCAGACATGTCCAAAATTGATTTTTACATATAAGAATGTATAGATTTCTGTGAAATGTGGGAAGCTTTTTCAGAAATTATTGAGAGTGATACAATCCTGCAAAAAACTTCCACACATTTTATTTTTTCATGTGCTTTTAATACATTACTGAGAAAATTCAGAATTAAGTGTAAAATTTGAAGCCCTCAAACAGTAAAAAAATCATGATATCTGGTCAATATCCTTGGCTTAGATTAAGATAAAAATTGTAATAATTTATAAAAAGCCCAGAAGTTATGATGGGCCAGTACCTATTCAGGCAACAATGTAGTCAGCATCAATAATAAAAGTTGAAATCATCAGGTTTTTAAGTCCAGGAAATATCCCTTTGAAACTCAAAACGTTTTCACATAAAAATTTAGCTAGGCTCTGTGGTTATTAACTCAGCTCTATTTGTGTGTCAGTGTAACTTGGTTATCCTAAGGAGACCCAGATCTGTATCTAGGGAGAAATGATGGAAAGTTCATTGGTATTGGAGAGCATGACTGCTGTGTACCATAGCAACACGTCTTTTTCAATGCTCTGTGTACTGAAGGTCAGTATTAGATATGTCATTAGCTCACACACTATTTGGAATATGTCTGCTTGCTTGTGAAACAGAATGACTGAAATGCCACTCCTCTGCACAGTAACGGATTTTCACAGTCTGTTCTTCAAGATTAATTCAAAAGTACTGACAGTGATCATTTATGCATGAACATTGTAGACAAACTGCATTATGCAGCTGACTGCATAATACCAACTGTAGTTGGTATACACTGTAAATCAAAGGTGTATTTGACAGTACATGAAAGATTATTTTGGAAACTAATTACAAATTAACAAATCATAAATATGGATATGCACACTGCTGTGAAAAATGTCTTCGTTTATATTGGGGCTAGAAAGATTCCTAGTCCTAATTGAATTTTTCAAAATTCTTAGTAGGTACTGACTTCAGTGATAGGCTTGGGTCTTCCAAATGAACTTCTTCAATTAAAAAAACCAAACAACACCTCACATTCTGTGAAAGTGCCTCTTAACACTTTCATTTGGCACACATTATCCCTTGTATTTGTGTAGTAAAATAACTTTCCTGAATCATTTAATACCACAGTCTCTCTTTTAGCTGCTTTACTTAGTCTTGATTCAGAGTGAATTACTGTGTGCCTTATCAAAAGTATTAGAATTTATTCCCTTCCTAGTAACTCGGATCAAATATTAATTCTTTTGGAGACTGGAAATCCACTTAGTGCATTTAAAAGCATAGGAAGCTTTAGATTTTTAGACAGCTGGAGATCAAACAGAGTTTAAAGAGAGCAGAACTAAATATTTTAAAAATTTGAATTTGAATTCAAAATCTGCAGATGTTTTTGCTGAAACATGTTTTCAGGTTTTTTGGTGTTTTCTTCTGCCCCTGTGGATGCTGATAGGTTTTATTTAATATAAATGCTACCCTGCTTTTGCTGCTTCTGTTGCTTAAGCCCTGAAAGTTTTTTATGCAACACTGTGCAAGACTCAGCATATTTCTCTAACTGCAGAGATTTTAATTGTATCACTTGTATCTGCCAAGAATGATCCAGCTGAAGTATATTTCTTGGTAACTGGGTGGTATCAGTACATGCAACCTTAGCTTGACAGGATTCATTTTGTCTGAATTTTGCCTGTCTCAAACTGTGTAACAGGCAAGGTGAACTGTTGAGATTTAAGGCCCCTGAGTCAGTGAATAGAGATAGCAAGTGTCATGTCCTGATTGGGTTTTATCTTAGACTCATATAAATACTTAAGATAGGTGGGTAAAGTGTTTTCTGGGGTTGTTTATCTCAATAGGAGGAGACTAATTGATAAACTGAGGATGGGCACCTCAGTGGCATTCTCCCTGTAGAACATTCCCCAGCATTTTAGGACAAATATGCATTTTCATTATTCCCCAAGTATTTTGTTAATTGGTGCATTTTTCATCTGGACAGAATTTCCAAAGGAAGAAACAGTGGTTTTCTACCATTTTTTTTCTTCAAATAATTTCAGGCAGTTTTTTTAACTCTGCTCTTTCTCAGTTTCTTAAGAAAATATATAGATCACATCTCATGGTCAATGTCTTCCTTAAGCTTTATGGGTTTTATTAGCAAGGGAGAAAATTCTCTCAGTATGGAAGATTCAGGGAAAAAAAAAATAAATTCTTAAAATAAAAGGATGTGAGAAAGTAATTATTCTTCATGGACACTCTTCATCAGCCTATAAAGAGGCAATGCTACTCTGGTAAGAAAGCCTTGGTGTCACTATCCACAAAAGAACGTGTTGATGAGAGGACTAAGAATTACTTTTATGGTCTTGAGAATTAATCATGTATGATATGAATATGGAAGGAGGATTGTTGCAGTGCCTCTGGCCGTGGCTGATGACCCGGCCCGCCTCCGCTGTGCTGCAGCCGCGGGGGCCGGTCCTTTCCCTCCCCCCCGCATGATGCAAGCCACGGGGGCTCCCCGGCCAGGGCGGCAGGGGCTGTCCCTGCCCAAAAGGACAGCTCACTGGTTCCTATGCCAGTGCAGACAGCTGACTCGCTGGCCGGCACCCCTGTCAATCATTGTAATCCTCCACAGTGATTGGCTCTCTCCTGACTGCCCTTCCCTCACCTCCATACTATAACACGCCCCTGACCTCCATTTTGGCTGTCTTTTACTGCACCCTATGCTCCAGTAATAAAACCCTGCTGGCAATAAGCAGAAAAGAACCCTTTCTCGTCTCTTTACTTCCCTGCTTAAATTAAAACCCTGTGCATGAACTAAGCCTAAACTTGTGGGAGCTCTGATGCTCGGCTCGACTCTGTTCAATCAGAGACTGGATGAAGCTGAAGTCGCTTTTTTCAGGACACGAGACCACTGCTAAAGGCTCTGAGTTACTCACGCTTTCTACCCGTGGCAGAGGATCACATGAAAGAGTATCAGTATTGTCACAGGGAGGCCATAGCTTACTCTACAGGACAATTCAAGAAAAAATATATTAAAATACTTTTGGAGCCATATCTTTGAACCTGATAACCTATGACTACAGTAAAAGTAGTGACACTTCCATGACACTTCAATTAGACTAAAAATCTATTTGCTGTTACATCCATGCTACCAGAAACAGCAAAGAAATGGCCACTAAACATTTTACAGCAAAGTTCTAGCCAATATGAGATAGTGAAGAAAATAATTAATTTTCTCATAATAAGCATAAAAAATAATTTTATTAGGACAGAAGGAAAGATTATCAGTAATCATACAAAACCACTATATTCTTATTCTGAATAAAATTTCACATAAATACCACTAGGAACTTATCTGACTTGAATGAATTCTAAATCAACTTTAGGAAATAATCCATAAACTCCAAGTGTTTGCTTCTATTCCTTCTAAATAGTTTTGCATAAAAAAACACAGATACTTCACAGTTAAAATATATGCCTTGTAAGTCATTACCTGATTTTATCACTGCAGGTGAGTCCCAGTAAAGGATTCATGCATCCAAACAGGTGACACCCAGAAGTCAGGGTCATTTGGCCCCTGTACAGAGGATGGCTTAGACACCTTAGTGGGAATCAGGGCAGTCACACTGTTGAGCAGCAAGCAGAAAAGCATATACAGATAACCAAAAGGGGGAGGCATACTTAATATTCACATTAATCATTTTGGGCAGGCAAAAGGCATTTCTGCTGCTTTGGCATGGGCCAGAACAAAGGCTTTTTGAAGAAGGTTGGCTTCAGGATTAGGAACCACAGGATAAATATCACAGAACTACAGGATTTAAAAATTAGGATTAGCTTTTAGTCACAAAAGTTTTAATTATCTAAATTCTACCAGACAGAATGACAAAATTGACTTTGGATTGCTGTGTGCCATTTACGGCTGTGGTCATTAGAAGCTAATAAAGTCATGGTAGGAAAGGGAGACAGAGAGATCTACAAAACAGAATTAGAGATAGGATGAAGAGAGAGCTTTGTTTGGTGGTGACCCAGTGAAAAGGACTAAAATGACTTTTCAGCTGGGGAAGATGCTTTAGAGTTCAGAATGTTCTACAGATCTGAGCTGAGACTGAAAAAGCGTGCAGGTTGTGGTAGTTCTGATATTTTATGGTCTACCAGGCCAATGTTGGGACCAAGTTCAGGAATAGGATTTAATCAAATAGGGACCAGCAGAAACAAATGCAGTACTACAAGGGTTGTGTCTTCCTGATAAAATAAAATTAAAATAAATAAAATAAAATAAAATAAAATAAAGCAACCAAGTCTGTCTTAAACCTGAGTAGAAATAAATACATAAACCAGTTAGGATTAGGTTGAGGTCTAACTCATCAGGGACTGGTGGAGAGGTATTTGGAGTAAGTCTAACAAGAATTTCTAAACGGTGGTTAATGTTGGTGTGGATGTTGACACTGGGTTTGACCTGTGAGCCAGCCAGAGCTGATAAACCCTATTTTTTATTTGTTCTGATAGCTACAGATTAAATTTGGGACTAGGCAGAGACCATTGGGTTAGAGGATGTGGATCTCTCATCAGTTCTTGGACTTGCTGCAGTTGCCAATTGATGTAAGATGCTGACGTCATGTTAGGACTTGAGCCGTCAAGGGATGGCTGGACAAGGTTTACTGCTACTTTTCAAACTCCCAGATCTTTTGATACCATCCAGAATGAAAGCTCTAAAATCAGTTAGTCACTCATTGATGTGAGTGCACTGCAGACTTTAGGCATTTTTGTGGGTTTATTATTTTTTGGTTTTTTTTTAATTGGAGATCCTCTGTCTAATTTTTTTTTATGAGGGTTATAACTGCTGTGTCCTTATTATAATGATGAACAGAAAGAGGAACTAAAAGTAAGTAATACAGCTTTGGTTCATCCCTTGATGACACCAACTATCGTAAAGCCTCAAAAAGTCATTATTTTAAAGTACTGCTCATTTCAGTGGCATTTACCTCCTGTATCCACAGGTTTATCAACTCCTTTACCGACACTTCCTACAAAATGAATTGCATATTTTCTATGTATTTTTTCTTTTAAAAAATATTTTTTTTCCTCATATTCTAATGTCAGTTGGGAGAAAATTGCAGAGAGTACTAAAATTCAAAATAATTCAGTATCATGTAGAAAAATCCATCAGCCTTTTCTGCCACAGCTGGCACTCCAAACACCAATATTTATCTAATATTAAACCTTTAATATTAGTGCTTTGAATAGCATTAATTTCTTTGTAGGCAGCATTAATTTCTTCACTGCAAGAATAGGTCTCCGAGTGATGTTTAATGAGGAATAGGTATGAGTCTCACAGATAAGACCTAGAAGTTATACCGTGCAAATGAGTCATGTATGAGAGGACAGTCAAATAATGACTGTGGGGAAAACTGACAAAAGAGCTATGTGGATGAGTAGTGCAAGTGTATAAGAAAATTAGGAAGGGAAATAATGCAGAAAAAATTATTTCTAGCACTGAGGATAAACATATTTTTATGTAAAGAAGTTAAAAAGCCATGGGGTGTTCAGAGACTGTGGTAATGATACGACATAAAGTCAGACCATGTGTACACAGAGAACTGGACAAATTTTTTCATGGTCTTTAGAAGAAGAAAGACCCTGTTCTAAGAAATATTTATGTACTTAGGATACTGTACCACAAAATCAGTTTAGCTTTCATGACTTTTTTTCCTTTTTCAGTTACAATACAAGACAAATCATTTACACTTGGACTCCTCCCAAATGACAGCATGGGTGAGACTTCAGCAATTTTTCCTCCCTTGTCTCGTCTAACACTGCAACAGCAGAGTTGGCATCCCCAGCCTGGCCCTGAGACACTGCCAGCTACCTAACAAGCCACGGGCACCCACAAGGGCACCACACATTCTGCCTGAAACCATTTGCTCCACAGAGCTTGCAGGAGCTCCACAGGAAAGATGAAAAGGTGTCAGGGGGTAATTTCCTTCAGGAGCAGCAAATCCAAATGCCTCCACAGACCCTGAAGAGACAAAAGCTGTAGCAATAAATTGAACTTACTTTTTCATTTCCTGCAGCCCAGGAAGCAAGTATGCCTCAGCTCCATGTCTGCAATCCAGCCAATGGTGAGGCTGAACACTTATCTCCAGGCACACACAAACACACATATGCATATGTAGTTGGATGGCCAGACAGATAACACAGATACAGTCCACACTCACACAGACAGACACTGCGCCAACAGATTCACCCCATTCCCTCTCTAACTGAGCCCCCATTAGTGCTAAATACATAAACTCATATGTTCATAGTTGTTTCCCCCAGCAGCTGGATCCAGACACTCAGTCTACCCAGTAGCTGCCCCTGTATCCTTTGTTTCTCCATGTGCCACTACTCCTGCGGACACTTCCACAAAGGCACACAGAGAGTCCCACCACTGTTGCGATGCCTCTGGGGGTGGCTGACGGCCCGGCCTGGCCCCACCGTGCTGGAGCTGCGGGGACTGCCCCCTCCCCCCATGATACAGCCGGGGGGAGCAAGCCTCGGGTCGCCACGGGGGCTCCCCAGCCAGGGCGGCAGGGGCCATCCCCGTCCGAAAGTGCAGCTCATTGGTTCCTGTGCCGGTGCGGACAGCCGAGTGGCTGGCCAGCGCCCCTGTCAATCATTGTAATCCTCCACACCGATTGGCTCTCTCCCGACTGCCCACCCCTCGCCTCCATGCTATAATAGACACCCCCGACAGCCACTTTTCATCTTTACCACACCCTCCATGTTCCAGTAATAAAAACCTGCTGGCACTAAATGGAAAAGAACCCTTCCTCATCTCTTTACTTCCCTACTTAAATTAAACCACTGTGTGTGAACTAAGCCTACTATGCGTGAGCTCTGATGCCGACTCGACTCTGTTCAGAGACTGGGTGAAGCTGAAGTCGCTTTTCTCAGGACACGAGACTGCTGCTAAAGTTTCCAAGTTACTCACACTTTCTACCCGCGGTACACCACTCTCTGGAATCTGGCAGAGGCACCTTTGCTGCCCGCCAGCCAATTGCCCCACTGTCTCACCTTTAGAGACACACCAGGCTCCCAAGCTACTTCATTATTTTTTGACTAGTCCAGCTTCATCTTTGCTGGTGATCACATGCTCGTACACCCACACTTAATCCAGTCATTGACACAATGGCATCAGGGCCTCTGACCCCATGTCCCACTCCAGAGGCTGTTGCATGGTTTCACTCAATCCAGTCTCTCCTGTTGCTGGCACCACAGGCACGCGGTTGCTCCAACCTAAAGTCTAATGCCACAGATAACAGCACAGATGCTGCTCTGCACACACACACACATATAGAGAAAAGAAATTCTCCCCTTGTTTGTCTACAAGTTATTTACATTCATATTTTTCTCCACTTTTGCTTCCTCCCATAAATATCCTAAATAAATCTTCTACAATCTCCAAAATGCTTTTCCCCTGCACCCCATAATACCCCCATAATCCTGGGCAGCAAGCCTCCTTAGTCCAAAAGTCCAAGTCTAGCATTGACTCATCTTGGGTTTCATGACTAGACAGGGGCTGAGATTCGTTGGGAAAGCACTGGGATGAGTCTAACCTGAGAGTCACTTCTTCTGAGTCCTTAGTTTGGGTTCCTACCTTTATACTCTTCTGCTTCTCTAGGCTTGCTGAGATGGACCTGGAATGGGTTGATTGTGCTCCAGTGATGGCCTTGGGGTAGCCAAGACAAGGTACCATTTGGGTTTGCCCCACTGCTTTTGGGCCTTTCTGGGTTCAGATGAGCTTTTATCAAAAACCTAGCAGTTTTATCAAAGCATAGCAGTTGCCTAGGACTGTGTTCAATCAGTGTTTGGATAGGATGGAGATCCCACAACCATTCTGGGCAACTTGTTTTAGTCTTTGACCACCTTCATGGTGAATAGTTCAGTTCCATTCTTTCATTTAAACAGAATTTTCTGTGTTTCAGTTGTTGCCCTTTGCCTCTTTTCCTTCAGTGGGCATCAGTGAGGGAGTTTGGCTTCGAATTCTATATGTACCCCAATCAGGTATTCTTACATCTTGATAGGATTGCTCCTGAGTCTTCTTTTCTCCAGGCTGAACAGTCCCAGCTCTCTCAGCCTTTCTTCGTATGAGAAATGTTTCAGTCCCTTCATCATCTTTGAGGCCCTTTGCTGGACTCGCTCCAGCATGTCCATCTCTCTCATAGAGCGGAAATCCCAGAGCTGGACTCAGCTTTCAAGATATCTGTTACCACTGCAATGCAGATGGGAATGATAGCTTTCTTTGATTTGTTAAAAATGCTCCTGAGGGACTGATGAGAGGTGGCAGAAATTCTCTATTTTGTAGAAGGAGTATGCGAGAGCAACCCAAAGCTAATTGGTAAGGAAAGTGAAATAATGTGGATAAACATCCCTTAAGATATACCCTCCATGATGTCACACATATGTGATCATCACTGCAGTAAAGGGAACCTCTGACACTTTAAATAGTGTAGGAAAAAATTACAGATCCTCACAGTGACTGAGCAAACTGGATTACTTTCACATGGCATTTAGCATTCTTGGCAAATACCTAGCTGTTACTCCCCTCTAGCTATGACTGTACACCTGCAGATTTGAGATCTTAATTTCCAAGAGTGATGAACAGAAGAAACTCTGGAGTCTTTTATCCAAAAGTACCAGTTTTTTTATGGTGATACAGTGCAGGAAATACATTTTTATTTCTTTTCTATTGTATTAGAGGTTAGGATTTTTCCTTTTGCTGGCTTTGTGCCATAGCACACATTTCACCTGCACCTTCTTAGACAAACCCTGAGAGCTGCTGTTCTTGTGATGAGTGAGTACCATCCAAAGTTCCCCAGAATGAGTCCATTAATTTTCCTCTGAGTTTTAATCCACTAATTATTTACATATTTAATTCCTTATTATTCCTTGTATGTACAAATTATAATTGTGTTATTGAATTACACCTTTTTTCTTTAAAAGAAATTATCTACAGTAGTCTAGCTCCCTTCAAAGAACTAAAGATCTTGTATTAAAAATATGTTATTTACTATGCCACAATATCTTTAACTTTTGAACAAGAGCTTGAAATACTCATCTGTTCCTCCAACATGTAAACTCTCCATACAGCTTATAGATTTTACTCATTTTCTGTTTATTTAGAGTATTTATTTCCAGCTCAAGATTAAAATATACATATCTACATATATGTGTATATATAAACATAGATAATCACAGTATGTCAGAATTAAGTTAAAATACATTCTTCTTTTCCTAATATAGTTTTGCTTTCAATGTTTGCCACTATGAAACTGTAGTGCATCTGATTTCTGCAAAAATCAGTAGAACTCAGATAAGTATAAAACTCTGCTCAACTGAGCAAACACCAAAAATAAGAGGAAGGAAAACGATGATCATTGCTGATTTTTAAAGGTCTTATAGAATCAGAACAATTATTTTTATGATTAATAGATTTATGCATCAGTTTATTTGTCTGCCTTAAACACAAATGAAGTTTGGAACACAGTCTTATTCTTCTGACTCATTGTTATTTAATTTTTTTTATTTCTATAGTATATTAATTTGTAATTGAAGCATAAGCAGTGTTTTAATATAGATGCTAAGAAAAAAAAAGGGACATAATAACATTTCTGTATAACACAGCAAACTAGAACAACCTCTGAAAATTATGATTAATAGCAGTGAATTTAGAACAAAGACCAGTGGCACTGTATACAATATTTCAAAATGACCAGAAATACACAGCTGTAAGAGAAATGGCAGTGAATCAGTAAATTCAGCATGGCTGAATGAGCAAGTTAGATAATAGTTAGTTTTTATGTAAATGTGCCATGAATGGCATCTAAGTTTGGATTCCTTCTACTTATGAGAAGCAAGCAATTTATATATTTGACAAGTACTTTCAGGTGGAAAAATACAGTGGAGAAGCACAAGCTTATGATGACTGTTAATGAGTTTAGTCTAATGGTAAGAGACAAGGGCAAAATAAACAAAATTATACAGAAGATAGGAGGTGTGTGGCGTAATCACAATAAACTTAGCATAGCTGAGCATACAATTTGTAAGAGTAATACCATGACTGGAAGTAGAAAAAAAGAAATAAAGCAATTCACCATCTGCTGAAACTATAGTATAGCAGTGAACACAGAACACAAATTCCAGTGCATATGAATGTGTTTGTAGACTAATATGACTGAGTCCTTTTGTTTTGACTATACACAAGAATTTGTCAATTTTAAGATCACAAACAAGGATTATCCTACAATAAATCATGGTATACGTTTGCCTAAAAAAAATGTCTTTATAGAGCTTACAAACTGCATTCTAAAACACAATAGTCTGTCTTATAAGGAAGAGCATTTAAGTCTTTTTCTTTTGTTTTAACAGTGTCCCTAGAGAAATTAAAACAACCGAACCAAATATTTATTTTATCTTTTTCACTTTTGATTGTGCCTTAAAAGAAAAATTCCTGCCTAGCTACTCATTTGCAGAGACAGTTTCACTGTAGTGCCCTGTAATTAATGGGTTCAAAACTAATCAGAGACATAAAAGACTTTAATGACAAGTTACAGAGAAAGTAGAATGAAAGAAAGATACAGTAATCATCCTTCAATGGATTTATACTCATTTCAAGAGAGAATTTTAATAGTTGGATTAGCTTAATTGATAAAGATGTGATCCTTTCTGCACTTTTTTGGTCTACTTTAAGGAGATTAGTCTCAGAAACATACCTGTTAATCAACTCTGTTAGGCATTTATGAATAATCTTCCTTGTCTGTCTCTAAGGACTGCATTTAGAAAGTGAGTTTCTGCTCCTTCTTTAAAGCATTGTAGCAGCATGTTAGCTGAAGCACTCTAATCACTCATGCTTGAGGGTTTGTGACACTAAATGACAAATAGGAACCATGCAAAGCAATGAAGCAAAGATGAGGGGAGCTGCCATATTTGTGATAACATGTGATTATGCACACACCACTCTTGCTTATAGATCCTGAAATAATTTCAGCAACATCTGTCAGTGAAGTGGAATAGATCTATCAATTTATTCTGTTGGAGAAATTTGCTCAAGTCAGTGGCATACACAGCTATTAAGATTTATTTTCAACATTTTAAAAAATCAATTTTCTCTTAGTAATTCTGGCTATGGTTCACTAATTTAAATTGTTTACTTAGTTCTTTGCTGCTCTGCTGGCACTTAAAGAGGCCAGAGTTTCCTCCCCATTCAAAAGTAATACCACTTATTCTTGTGAGTAGCTCAATAATTTGCATTTGAGTTAATTGCTAGTAAATCTTTGTTATTCAGTACATGGAATTATTTATTTTGGGGCAGATTTGCACTTATGTTGTGTGTTACCTACTGTGACAACTTGAAAGAATAACTGCAAATTTGTCTGGCCCTAAAAAAATGATTCCAAAGTTCTGCTAGTGAATAGACTTACTAGTGACAATCTTCAATGCAAAAAAAATTCCATTCTTTAAACAAGTAGGGTTTTCAAAGCATTATAGGAAACAGTAGTTTGGCAAAAGATTATGTTTGCTAAAATTATGCTAACATAACAACTTAGTTTTGGGTATCTTGTATTTTATATATTATCAAAGAAAACACAAGGGAGAGATTGTTGAGTTTTTTCATTCCTGAAATAAAATAATTAATCAACGACTTAGTTTTAATATCTGAAGTGATAATCAAATGAAAAAATACCATAAATAAGAAGTCCAACTAGTTCTGGCCCAAGGATTCTGTCTTTCATACCTCATGCTTGATATTACCTTAGAGACACTCCTCAGCCTGCCCACGCTGCAATCCATCTGTACTCCATTCTGTCACTTCAGTAATTATCACTTCATACAAATATAATAATGCAGGAGAAGAGGCTTTTTCTCCAAGGAATTTTTATAAGGACACCACAAGTCACATATGAAAATTATGAGGTTTTTTAGAAACTAAGCAGGATGCATGGGTGAATGCCACCTCAGTGTAATGTGCTCAGCTGTGTCTTTTGTCTGTATCACATGGTAAAGAAATGCAGTCAACTGTTTCTCCTTTCTTCCTCTAGTTTATCAGTGTCTACATAAGAAAATGAGACTGTATTCATACAGAAAATGGCAATTTTCCATACAAATTCCCCCAGCATGGAAATATACAGAAATGTTAAGGAGTGAACACCTCATTTTCTCCCTTTGGTTTTCTAAAAATATATGCTATAGGGATGTTATAAGCAGGGTTGTAACTAGAGTTCATAAAACCATGGTTTTATCTGTTAGATGGTATCTGGGAGATCACAGCCCTCTCAGTGAAAAGGCAGCATCCATTCATCCTTAGAGAAGCAAATATTGTGTCAATGATCTGAGCTGAAAAGCAAAAATAGCTCCAATGAAGCTTCTTTATGTGAGTACTTACCCATTTCTCCCTTCATTTTCATGGTAGTTCCCCATCTCTCTAACATGAACGGCTTATTGTTATCTCACCCTATACACTTTTGATGTCTGCCTTTGTGTCTCAGAGTTTTATGGTTTTCTAAGATACTAGGAATGCTGCAGAGTGGGGTGAACATAGCAGGGTATCTGCACAGCAAGAAGCAGCCTAAATAAGGCTGTGTTGTCTTACTGTTCCCTTGGACTCACACAACCCATGGCAGAAGGCACCACTGCTCTGCACAAACAGCAGCTATTAGTAAAGGTAAATGTCAGGGAGATGTTTCTACCTCTGAAAGAAGCTATGCCATGACTCTGTTCGTGTGCACAGAGCTGCCCAAAAGGCAAGGCAGTTGGTGTGGTCCCTTGTTCAGTCTTGCCAAGAGATGGCTCCAGGTCGAGCCAAAGAGAACTCCAGGTCATGCTGAGTGTGTATCAGCCCTGAAGACTCATCAGTAGCTCTTGGGCCAGTATCTTTGCCCTGTTTAACTTGCTTTTAAGGACATGGTAATTTGTCCTGTTATGAGTAAACATATCTAAATAGTCTCTTACAGAGCAGTAATAATCTGAGTAAGTGAGCATTCTTCAATCTTGCTTTTTTGGGGTCTTTTCATCTGCCTCGAACTGGGCTATGAAAGTTATGCATATGAAATTCCATCAAAATATATAAGGCCTAGGAGTTCAGTATGCTCACATCTTACAATAAATTCAGGGAAATCATCCAACCAGCATTCTTGTTTTTTTCTGAAGAATAACACCTCTGGTGCAAGGCTCTAATATTCTATATCTGAGGAATAGATATCTTTATCTGGGTAGGTGTAGGGTTATAGCTAATACCTCCTTACAAGATATTTGTACTTACAAAAATGAAACCAAACTTTCCTGTAAAAATTCAGGTTCTATTCCAGATGGTGACAGGTTTGCAACACCAGGGAACTGCAAAATAATCTCCTTATGCTGCCTGGGTAATATAGCTATTACCCTGATTTGACGTGTGTCAAAATATCCCTATAGTCTCTGTCATGCTGCTTAATACACCTCAGATGACAAACTGCCTTAGGTCTTCCATGAGTGAAGAATATTAAGTGAGCATCATGTCAGCTCCTAGTTCTATAAAGGTTAAAATATGACCTTTTTTTTATAAACTTGTGATGTATCATCACAGTTAAAATTTACTGCCGCTTAAACTCGTTTAATAATAATGGTAACAACTATAACTTGCATGTACATAAGGTTTTAAGAATATAAAACTTTTCAGAATGCTTTACAATCAATATTTTCAGGAGCCACGTTTCCCCAAGATCAGAATTTGACCATTCACTAGGGTTTAGCTTTCCAATTGCAATATCAGCACCAAACTCGTTATTTTAGGAAGGGAAAAGAACAATATTAACTGCAAATAAGTTAAATCATTTTTAAATATAAGAACAGGTCAAATACAGGAATTTTCAAAACACATCAAGTTTGAAGTCAAAACCTTAAAATCTGACATCACTGCAGGTTTTGAATCCACAACATAAAGGAAGTCACAACATATCTGACAGGTCTCAGCATTCCCCCAAAAGATCTGCCTTCTGTAGCAAGAGACATTTTCCTGCAAATAAAATGAAGAAGATTTTTTTTTCTCATAAACTTTTTGTGAAACTTGATTTTAGGATTGTTGAAAATAAGAATAAACAGCACTTCTATCAGCATCTTCTCCTATATACACAAAGTTATCTTTAGATATCTCCTCATTGTAAGCTTCAAAAGTGATTTATCTTTCCAGAACTTATTGAATATGATAGATTGGGACCATGGTTTTATGGTCTAACAGCTGGACTCTCTACATGAAACAATTACTGCCAGTGAGGAAAGATGTGAGCAATTGGGTACAAGCCTAATGAAGACAGAAGGGAACGTTTTCAACCCAAAGGTAATAATAGAGGGCTATGATTTAATTATTTCTAAATGGAGTAAAGCTAATAAATCTTCTAAATCTAAACTAGACTTGATTAAAAATGAACTACTGAGAAAAAAAAATAAATTTCAGGTTTTGATTCAAAGTTTGTCCTGAGAGAAAACACTTCGTATTAAAATGAATGCCAAAAGTATTTAGAATTCTTTTTCATTATCCTTCAAATTAATGCTATTTTTTCCTGTTAAGAAGTGAACTTCTGTGTTCTCTTCTGCTACAAAGAGCAAAATCTATTTTGAAATTCTATCCTATCATTTACCTCAGTAAAAAAAATATGGTCAAAATAATGAAAGCCTCAGAGAATCTCAATATAGTATTTAATCATTCTGTGAGAATTTTTCATGCACAGCCTCATGACCTCTCAGTCTTGTGAATGGATTTGTACGGCTAATCCCATACAAAATTATCTCTTTTTTGATACTAGAAGGGAAAAAAAAAACAAACCAAACCAAACCCAGGAATTTAAACAATAAAGTGCAGGGCCATATTCCCAATTCAGGTTGCTTCTTTAAGAAGATATATTGCATGAGCTACTCAAGATAATATTCCAATTAAAATAATTCAAGATAATGATAACAACAACAACAACAAGAATTCTGTCCTTCACATCTTTCATACTTAAAAATTTATTTATTTATAGCATCAGAAAGGTTCCTGTATTGACAGCAGACTAGAAAAGTTTGAGGAGAAAACCAAAGCTATTTGCAAGGGTTGTCCTACCTACTTTCTTTGATGAACAAAACTGATTTGCAGCAAATTTTTTAATGCAAAAATCAGTTTGTCTTGTGAGATGAAAGTTACAGAAATTGTTGTATGTTATTAGTGATTGGTGATAAAAAGGAAAAAGTTAGAAACCCCTCAAAAATTTGAAAGATAGTTTTATAATAATTAACCTTCTAAGTATTGATATTAAAATTAAAATGACATTTGGATTTGCAATTGACATACAAAACACCTTTGGCTTCTTGAATGAGCAGTGGGTCTTAGAAGCCAGAAAATATTTTGTGGCTCTTCAGAGATGAGACCACAGCACCAGCAAAATGTACGTTCTAGACTCTGTAACACTGATCCATGCAGCAATGCATTTTTCTACAAAAACCAGCTCTGTTCTATGGCAGGTCAAAGTATCAATTAGTCTGAGCATATTTTACTAAAAGAAAGATTTAACTGAAGTAAAATAAGAACGAGAACTTTAAAAATTACTATACATTTTTTCACAGATGTAATAAAAAAGAAGCAAGAGAAGGAAAGAAAAAAAAAAGCTTCATCTTTGGGGGCTTTTTGTTGTTCTCCGCAAAAGTAGGAGTCCTAAATTCAGTTCCCTCTTCTGTGTACTTAAATTTCAGTCTGGATCCCCTCCCTTCCAGGAGCCACTCTGAGTCTTTTATATTGAATTCTTCTATCCATTAATAGTCTTTTTAACTATCTATTTTCAAACCACTAAAAGCCTTTCTCTTTATCTGAATGATGAAATGAAATAAACCCCGAGCAGGCCAAGCCTTTGGATCACACCAATGGGAAACCACTCCCGTTTTGGCCCTTCACTAGAAAGATTTACAAACTGGCAAGAGGCCAGTAGAGGATGGCTGGGGGACTAAGGCATCGGTTGCAAGAGGAGAGGCTGGGCATGCTGGGGTTTTCCTTCAAAAGAGAACATTAAGAGCAGATCTGTCTCCAGTGTTTCATTACCTAGTGGTGAGTGATATAGCAGATGAAGCCAGACTCTTCCCAGAAGTGCAGGGTGGAAGGACAAAGTGCTGGTCAAAAGCTGCAGCAAGAGACATTGCAGCTGGGTGCAAGGAAGGAATCCACTGCGAAAGTGACAGTCCTGGAACAAGTTGCCCAGAGAGACTGTGGTGCATCTATCCCTGAAATCTCTCAGAAGGTGGTTTATGTAACTAGCTCAGTAGCACAGCCTCTTAAATTTTTGTCTCTGATCCAAAGGGATGAGGACTTCTGAGACAGAAAAAAATCAGTTTGTGGAAGGAATGGAAGACCTTTGCACCTGTCACTTTTTCCTGTTGCATGTACCTCTGTTCAGTAGGTCTTATTTATTATGGTCTTATTTATTATGGTCTTATTTATTTATTCATGGTCTTATTTAGTTCAGTACAAACAACAGACATTCACAGAGCCAGTAAAACTTATCATCTTCCTGCCACAAAACTCAGAGGACTGTATAGTACAGTAATTAGTGTTACTTATACCTTTTAAAAGATGCTTAAAAGAAGAAACTGTGAATAATTTATTAACATACACACTGCACAGAACCCCTGTTCAGCTGCTAGTAGTTTCTGGCTCTTTCTGGACATGTGGTAACTAATCAGCAGTCAAGAAAAGCAGGGATGAAATGTTTAGTAACATTTTGTATGTGTCTGGTATGGTAGTTTATTTGTCAGATTGCTGATAGTAATCCTGGAGACACAGTTTACTCAGCAATTAATTATATATCACATCTTTACAAATAAATGTTTTAGACTCTGATTTTTTTTTCCTCTGTGAAAGATACTAGACAATTTCTGTGTATCTTCATGTGCTGACCCACCTTTACGGACAGAGCTGGTGTAGCAGCTGGTGCAGCAGTGTGACTTTGATTCATCCTGTAAAAATATGATTTTTCTTTTCTGAGATACATAAATTAAACAAACAGAAGTAGGTCAGCTAGTAAAATGGGAAATTTCAAGTATTTTTCATTGAGATAGCCCAGTCATGTCTCAAACAACTAGATTAAGACTATATGAGAAAGTGTCCTTAATGCTGAGAAGCTATAGAATCTTCTTCTTCAGACTGAAGCAAAATAAAGGATGCTATGCTAAATTTTAAGATTAAATCTCTGAAAATACTCAGAAATTTACAGTTATGGGGGTCACATAGAAAATATCATAAAGGACTGGATGACACAACATCCATTCTCTATCACTATCATTACAGAATCCAGTATAGTAAGAAAAAACATTTATGAAACATTAACCTAACCTACTGTTTTCCATTTTCAGGTGTCTAAATAAAACAAGAGCAGAACACTCTTTCCTGGATCACTGAAGAACTGAACATCAAGATCATCACTCTGAAGAACTTCATTTTAATTTCAGAGAGACTCCATTCACTGAATTTGGTAGAAAATATTTACATTGACATAGAATAAGCAAATAAAATAGTGTAAATTAGCTGAGGACTAATTCACTGATTCAGAAAATGGCAACAAAGTTTCTATGAAATTATTAATTTCTCTTAGAAAAAGGGAAATATTTCTGAAATTCTTGTAAAATATATTTTGTATTATTAGATTTCAGAAGAATAAAACTTATAATTGAGTTTTTCTGATGTTAAAAAAATATTATCCTTTCAATAATATTTGTTACCACAAAATTTGCCAAAACAGTGAAAGGCAAAAAAACCTCATTCCCTCTGGCAAAAAAACCAAACCAAAACAAAACAACCTGAAGAAAACTTATGCTTTTCATAATAACTTCCCATCTCCCCAACCTCTGGTTTAAAAAAAAAAAAATTGGAAAAAAACCAATTTGCTCTAATTTTTGGTTTGACTCTAATTGTGGCAAAGTAAGGTTATCTACTGAAAAAAATAATTTAAAAGATGCCAAAGCTGATATCACTTTCACTTACATTCTTCATACTGAAATGTTACATTTTGATGGTCTCTTCTCTGAGCTTTACCTGACCATCTCGGCTCAGTAACACAGCCATATCACCTAATTTGGATATGTGTTTCAGTTCTGTCCAGTATGGCTTTTCTTGACCAGTACTGCAATATAATAGGATAAATAGGATCTCACAGAACCCATTTTTAAATTTTGTGACAGAAACAATAGGTGTTACAACTCAGCTAGTTTCTCTGATGTTATCATTATGTAAAAAACCCCAAACATCCTAACAAACCATAATTTTATTAAAATTAAACTGTGAATCTATAATAATCTTATATTTGTCTAATACTAAGTATTTAAGTACTTATTTAAAAGACATATAGAAAATTGGAAACCAAAAGAAAAGAGCTAACAATAAATACTGAGCTGATAAAAATATAAAGTTTACCAAAATTTGCCCCATTCATGTGATATATGATTATGTGATGCAGATTGTTCAGGTTTGTTTTTTAAAAAAAAATTCAAAACAGGTAACAATGAAGTGTTCATATTTTATTTAGATGTAATACCTCTGATAATTATACTTTTTTATTAATATATCTGATAAAATCAGGACATACCCACCATATTTGGTACCATATCAAGTTAACACTTCCAGTTAGTTCTTTCTGTTCATTTGTAACATACATTATTTTATATAAGTTAAAAGGTTTATGTAGTTAGTCACTGCCCAGAAGGTATTTTGTGGGGCTATGCTATACTGCATTGCTCTGCAAAGTGTAGAACTGGTAGGCAATATTTCATTGGGTATTTTTTCTGGCAGAAAACTGTGTTTGCAAGATCTCTGTACTTTGTAGTATTCTTGTAAGGCCGCAGAAGTAGGACTTGTCAGTTTTGTTGTCTGGGCTTTCCTTGGCCTAAGTTTTCTTTCACTTTGTTTATCAGTTGGAGCAGTTTTGTAATGAAATTTGTTATTGCCAAATTTGTTTTATTTTTGCACAGTTTTTTATAACTAATTTTAAATTTAGTACCAGTAAGATGTAGGAGGGGTTTTTTTTGTGTAGATTATATCAGTGTCATGATGCGGAGTAGAGGATAGGGATGGGATGAGAGGATGATTTTGGAAACTGGAATACAGGTACAAGGTACCATGTGGGGTAGGGGTGGCATGTACCCTAATTAGGCACAAGAGGATTCTGCATCCCTAAGCCAGTGAACAGCTCATCTGTGGTCAGCTGCACAACTGTCAGCTTAGGGGGATGAGCAAAACCAACTATAAGGGTAAGAGACAGCAAAGAGCAGGTATCCAGGATAACTCACAATCTGGGTAAATTGAGATTTAATGTATCATTGTAGATCAGTGTAGAAAACACAAGGTATAGAAAAGTACACGAAAGTCTGCAGGTGGACCCTACAGTGTGGAGGAGGAAGCCATCAGTATCGAAGTCATTCTCCTACTGGTAAAATACTGAGAATGCTGTAATGCCTCCAGCCACCCTGGTCTGAAACCAACAACCATGGGATGTAAGGTGGTATAGAGCAAGATTCATATGATAGGAAGCCTAAGTGTAACAATTTAAATTATATTCTTGTTATTAAGTCTTTTCCTTTAGGAGAAGTCCCTTATTAATCTTTCCTTTCCTTTCCTTTCCTTTCCTTTCCTTTCCTTTCCTTTCCTTTCCTTTCCTTTCCTTTCCTTTCCTTTCCTTTCCTTTCCTTTCCTTTCCTTTCCTTTTGACTAACAATATTTCTTTGCTTTGACTGTGAAGTTTTCATCTGCACTTAGCAATAAATTCCAGGCTTTGCATATAATGTGGTTTTCCTTTTCTCTTTAGCAGGATTTTGAATACATTAAAGGACAAACGAACTTTGTAGTCTCAGGACTGAATGGATCCAGTTACAAACACAGCGAAACCCCTTTGCTGTTCCACAGGTAAGATTTGAAAATGAGTTTTCTAGCAAAACAAAAGTTTCCTGACATAATTTGAGAAAAAGTCTGTAACCAAACATTTAGCAAATTTAAAACTTGATCAATGGAAAAAAAAAAAGTGATGCCCATATTGCCCCCAAAGCCTCCCCAAACAAACCTAAGACAAGTAAAAACTGTCTGGTCAGAGCTCATTAATTCTGTATTTTGGGGGAGAAGTGACAGCAGCAATATATGTCTAGTTATATTTATCCTTATGTAATTGAAATAGTAAATAATGTTCTTACATTTGAAATAACTCACTGTGACAAAGATGTAGGCCATGATTCTCCTCACATACTTGCATGTGTCAATCAGATGTCGGGCTATTTAAAGAAATGAAGTTACACCCATGCAAACTCACTGTAATTGCAAGGAGGTAGCATTTCCAGGGTTATGATGGTAGAAGGATGTTATGTGAAAATGACACAATTAATTTTCTCCTCTTCTCCCTGGTGCATCTTAGGGAAAGGTGGTGACAGCTCAGAGGTGGGAAAAGATGTGACGAGGGATAAGGGAGGGAGGAGGAATGGCCGAATGTCCGTCAGCTGGCAGTTCTGCTGTCAGCCACCAACGTTTGTGCTATAAATGGGCAAAGTCAGGGGAGCAGGATTTGAAGGCCATGTCAGGAAGAAAATGGTAAAGCACATTGTTAAGTAACCCAATTAAGAGGGGAGAAGTTGTTTCAGGATTTTTGTGACAGACATCTGGCAGCTAGGAAGGGTCTTGGCCAAAAGAGACAGCTGGCTGAATCCAAACACTTGTCTAAATAGACAGCAGGGGTATCCAGACAAACACACAGGCTGTTCTAAAGTATTTCATTTTTATGTTTGAAAGTGTGCAAGGAAGTGTTCAAGGCCAGGTTGAATGGGACTCTGAGCAACCAGATCTAATGCATGGTCTCCCTACCTATGGCAGGGCGAGTTGGAACTACATGATCTTTAAGGTAGGTCAGTTCCAACTCAAAGCATTCTATAATTCTACAAAAATAATTCAGCCCAATTTCCTGGAGACAGCTCCTTCCAGCTTGTCCCAGTGTGGCCCAGCAACTGCAGCAACTGCAGCCAGGCCAGAGCATGGGCTGTGAGAAACAGCTCCATCTGTGCATAGAAGTTTATATTTTAAACACAGAAATTCATCATTTTGGAAAACACAAGGCTAGATCCACATTCCAGCTGAAGCTACTGTATTTTGGTGAGGGTGCAGTGATGGTCTGTGCTATCCAGAGGAACAGCTTTGTGATGAGGAAGCTGAAGGGCAATAAAGCATCAGTAAAATAGTCAGAAGGGTTGGGATTCCCCCCTGAGGTGCCACAGAGATAAAGAGTGGGCTCAGTCCTCTAATCAGTTTTCATGCCAGTGTTTGCCTGCAGAATTTAATAAATTTAAGAGTAGGAAAACTAGGGTAGGCTAAAGTAAATTAATAAAATCATGTTCCAATCATAGACATGGCCTAAGCAGTTGATCTAGTCAAGTATTTTGAGTACAACTTCTTGTCTTGAACAATCATATTAGGAAAAACAAAGCAGGGGGATGATTCTGTAATGTATCATTAATTAATCTATGATCACCTGTAAGATAGATGAGACTAAGTTTGCAATAGCTTATTTTTGAACTTTGAATAATTCTGATAAAGGAAATCAAAGTACAGATAATACAGTAATTTCTAAAATGTTTTGAAAATATATTTTTTTTATTCTTTTAAGAAAGCTTTTTTTTCCAGAAACCAAAAGGAACTTTGACCTTTTTTATCTTTTCCCATTTCCTGAGGAGTCAAAAAATAAAAAAGCATTGATATAAGGTGTTTCAGTCATTTCAGACAAAGAGAAGGATAAACAGAAACTGAAAGGGGGAATTGCTTCTATCAAAATGAGACAAGCATCTTTGCACAAAAAATACTAATTTAGTCAAATGATTGCATGAATCAAAATTAATATTCCTTCGGAAACCTGTTTTTATTGAAAGCCGCTTTGAAGGAATATTTTTTAATTTGTTTAATGAACAGTGAATTACATGATTTATCCTCACTATCAGGCCATACCAATTATTGTTTTGTCATATAGTTTATGTCTGATAGTTTTGATTACAAACTTAACACTGACAGAACCTGACCCATTATCTTCTGAGTAGTTCAACAACTGAGCCTAATTTTGATGAATTAGTACCTCAGAGATCCTCTTTCATACTTCATTTTGCTCCTCCAGCTTTTACAAAAGTACTTTTTCCAGCTTGCTTAATTTGCTTAAAATACAAAACATTACAGGGAGCTACACAGCAAAAAATGCTACATGGGCAAAATGCTGCAAAATTACATCATGAATGTTTATGGTAGTCGGATTCCTATAGGAATAAGGTGCACAAAGATTGAGAACCAGTATACTTTATTTGCTCTCCAACAAGCGAAAAAGAAAGCAAGCTCCTACTTATTGCAGTAGAAGCAGGTTTATTGTAGGCAGGTTTATTTATATTATCTTTTTGTTTCCTTTTACTGCTGAAATGGCTGTACATTGTCCCTGACTGACTAGAAGAGAATCTGTAAGAGTTTCAAGGAAACTGGATAGAAAAATTTTGTTTCTTACAAAATAGGTATTTTTGGGCTAAAAACATATTCCCTAACTTGAATAAGTAGTGTACTCTTTTAAAACAACAACCGATCTGAAATCCTTTACTGTTGCAAGCGAAGATTACACATACGGGTATTACACAGCTGTGACACAGGCAATATATTTCCAGGGAAGTATAGGTGCTATTTTTTCACAGGTGAAATTTCAGGGATGGATCTAAATTTATTCATTTATGCAAATTCAGATTTTTAAATCCAAAGCTGGCATCTTAAAGAAGCCTGAATAAGATCTAGAAACCAGTGTATGAAATCTGGTCTGGTAAGTGCACATTCTGTTTTACATTCATGTTGGGTTAGCAGAACTTGATCCCTCATACAGTGCCAGAGTGACAGAGACTCTTTGGCAATAAAGAGAAAATATTCTTCTATTTTAAAAAGCTGTCTGATGATCATATACGAATGCAAGAAGCTATGAAGAAAATCTCATGCAATCTATGTGTGTTCTATTTCCAAATTATGTTTTATGGTTGCAGTTTACTACTTCAAAATAAGGAAGATTTAGATTTACATATCCAACATTCAGTATACTTAAATAGAAACATACATTTCTATAGATTTATTGATCCACTAGTTCAGTAATAGGTTGATGGGTTCCTATTCACTGTACCATTACTGAAAAGTTTTCCAAAAATCAGACATGCTTACCTTGTGCTACATAAGAGAAAATTTTAAATTGAGAGGAAGAGAGAATTTTTAGCAACCATAAGATTAGGAGTGAAGTAAGTTGTCTCTCTGCCTTTGTAAGTGCAGCCATATCTGGCACATTGTTTCCCTGCAGAAATGAGGGTAGTCAAGAACACACTGAGCCCTGAGCTTCCTGGATTACTGATTTCCTTCCCAGCCAGGAATGTCATTGCTTTTAAGCATAGACATCTTAAAGGCTTTAAGCCCTGACCTGCTTGCCCTTCTCTTCTCTGAGTGGTAGCATGAGAAAAAGTTTTCTTCCACCTCCAGACTGTCATTCACTGTAAGTGATCCACATGCCTAACATGCACTGGGATTTAATCCAGAGAGATGATAGTGGGTAAAGAGTAAGGTATCAGGGCAATTTATTTGCAAGTTGATGTATTTAAATCATGCATCTACAAGTCAATGTTCATGAGCTCATGGATGGACTGCCATGGCCAGTTCCAGTGAACACTATATAATGGATGCTGAAAAATGAAGAGATACAGTATGAGCCAAAATCTGAGAAAATTTTATTTCCTGTGACTTCTCCGTTGTATAAAAAAAGGAGTAATAAATTCCATAAAACTGTATTTACAACTGAATTTTTTCCAATACTGATGGTAAAAAAAATCAAATGTTACTGGACTGTACCTAACATCAAAGCCTTAAAAACCATGTCACAGGAAAAGAATTGGTAGAAAAAGACAATCAGTTAGACTTGTTCTGGACAAGCTGCAAAGAAGGATCACTGTTATTATTATGAAATACACCTCCTTTCAATTGTTGACTCTAAAGACTATACAAACTACATAACTGCAAAAAGCTTAATTGCCTTTATAAGGACTCTAAGATGAAAGAAAAAATACTAAACTTTCACAAAATTCTTGTCTTCATACTGAGTTTTTTATTTTTTTCTTTGGAACTTAATTAATCAAAACTACCATGTTGTCAAATGCAGTGTATGCAGTGTTTATTTATATCAACACTGAAAAGGGGAACAAAATTCAATATAAACTCAAAGAAGTATAGTTAGGAATTATCTAATTTCAGTAATACAGATGATTTCTATGCTTGTTGTATAAAGAAATAATAAAATTACCTTCCATTTAATCATGTCAAAAAAGAGTATCCAACAAATAAATAAAGCTATTAATTTGCATTTTGTTTCATTGGTCTGTCACTCAAAGTAGTAGAAGCTGACTGATAATCTCTGATTTACTTGTATAGAGTTGTGTAACAAATATTAAGGAATTTGTGAAGCATATATATAGACCACTTCTGCTTAAGAGAAATTTACTGTAAAAGGTCTCCGTTGTAAGCTAACATGAGAGAAATAAATCAGCCATCAGGAAGCCAATAGGTCCTGGTTAACCTTGAGCAGGAATCAAAGGGGAAGCTGTTTGTCTAAGTTACTGAGTAATCATAGCTATAAAAGGTTAGATGGTCCAGCTGCCTTTAATCAGTGGTCTGAATCTGCTTCTGAGGACCTGATAAGTGAGCATGTTCCTTTGCCCAAGACCTTAACCAAAGCTTATGGAAACTCTTGCAATAAGGAGACAGTTAATCTATTACAAAGGGCAAAGATTGATCAAAGCAAGAAAAGAAAGTCAATAACAGAGCAAATATCACGATTCATTTCACAATAGCAAAGCCAAGGCATAGCTGTCGTAGTATAAATTGTATCAGAAAAGTGTTCCTGGTAGAGCCAGGGAATATTTAACCTGTTGAACTTTCAGGAGAACATTGTTCATTTTATGAAAGGCATTATAGATTGGAGTAGCCTTTAATATAAGGTAATTGTATCTGATAAACTAAAAGATTTTTAAAATCCTGGTTCTTGCGTATTTACAGCCTTAAATTTTAACACTTTGAAATACTTTAGAGAATCACCTGGAAAGCAAGGAATTCCCATGTCCAAATATCTGCTTGAGTAATGATTGGCATTAAACAAACGTAATACAACGTTTTAATTTCTAAGGCCCAAGAATGAAGCTTTAAAATTTAAATATGGAAGTAAATACGTTGATAGCAAACTTTTTAAGAGCTTTGACCTTTGGCATGTCAGGGTGTTTAAAGCTGAACATTCAATGCTGATTTGCATGGCAAAGCAAAATCATTGTTAACAGAAGTGAAGTAAGGGCTCAAATCCATGCATAGATTGGAGCTGCCTTCTTGTTTTACTCATTGAGCTTTGCTGCCATTAGGTATTATTTTATTTTGCAAATAAATAATATTTATTTTGTGTTATTTTGACACTGTAGCATAACTATAGTTCTATAACTTGTCAAAGAAATATATTTTCATTCTTGAAAACTAAACTTTATTGTGATTTGGGGTTCTTTTTAGCATTTATTCTTATTGTTCTAGGGTATTTAAAGCATGTAGGAAATAAGAATAAGGATTATTTAGTTGCATATTCTCAACTGTTTGTACTTCTCTTGGCTTGAGATAGGAAAAATAATTTTTTTCTTTGTTCCCTTGGTGTAGATGTGGGAGCATGGAGTGGATATAGGAAAGATAATATTTAGCTTTATAGTCTTTATTTTAAAACAGTTACTAGTGGTTTTGATGTCAGTAACCATTTGTGAAGGTAAAACATCACAAAAAGTTCTGGCTTCAAAGGAATATGTTCAGAGCTTTCAGGAGATTTCCATTATGTATCTCAAACTATAAACTTAGAAATAAAGAAAACTGAATCATCAACCAGTTCTCACAGTCATTGTGCAAATGGTTAAGTTTTACAAAAAACTGCCAAAATTACTTTGGAGCCCAACTCAACTCATGGTATCAGAAATATTTAAGTCAGTTTAAACTCTATCAAACCTTTCCATCTATAATACTGTATTTCTCTCCTGCTGCTAGGGCAGCCCAAGATAGAAATCTTTGTCTCTATACATATAGAATTTCTTATCTGTCATGTCTGCTCATATTAATAAAATTGATCTTCTAGCTTTTTTCTGCAGTTTTTCTTTTTTATAATACCTTTTATTTCATAATCCTTCTCACTAAAAAAAAATTTTTTTAATATTCAGATTTCAGGTACTATATATCACAAGCTCTTGCACTATTTTGATTGGAATAAATGAAACATTCACTTGGTACTTATTTATGAGTTTTGACCAGGAGCAGTATGTTGGACTAGTCACTTTTACAAAATGTGGAACCACAATGATGAAATATGAATTCTAGGATTTCTGAGGAAAAGTAAAAGTTGGGAAGCTGCATCTTTTATGTAGTTCCTCTTACCAGATAGAGAAAACAGAGCCTACTTCAACCATTCACCTTAAAATCATGGAATCATAGAATGGTTTGGGTTGAAAGGGACCTTAAAGATCATCCAGTTCCAAACCTTCCGCTGTGGGCAGGGACACCTTGCACTAGACCAGGTTACTCAGAGATCCAACCAGCCTGGTCTTGAATACTTCCAGGGATGGGGAGTCCACTACTTCTCTGGGCAAACCCATTCCAGCAATAGTACAGAATTTCCTCCTAACATCTAATCTAAACCTGCCTTGCTTCACATTAAGACCATTCCCCCTTGTCCTAACACTACACGCCCTTGTCAAAAATCCCTCTCCAGCCTTTTTGTAAGCCCCTTTTAGGTACTGGGAGACTGCTCTAAGGTCTCCCCAAAGTCTTCTCTTCAGGCTGAACAGCCCCAAGTCACTCAACCTGCTAGGCAAGAAGAGGTGCTCCAGCCTCCTGTTCATCTTAGTGGCTCTCATCTGGATTCATTCCAACAGGTCAATGACCTTAAGAGCTCTATGATCTGTAATGTTCTGGAAGGACCTCAGTGACAGTGAATGTGAATCTGAACTTGTTGATTTTGCGTTTGAAATTAGATGCATGTATTTTCCATTTCAGTGAAATTCTTGTGTATATCTAAGGCTACACTGTATAGTAGGGCTCCATCTTAGCTGTCTTGACCAGGACAACCCTCTTGTGGATACTGTTCTAAGAACAAAGGTTTAAAGTAAGTTACAGCCTTCAGAAGCATCTTGATGATTCATTGTAAGAAAGAAGGAGCAACTAAACCCCACAACCATTGGGGAATACATTTAGTGCAAATAGCTCACTGTACCAGCTAAGTGTGGGCTGCAAACTGAGCTCTGGAGGGCAGGAGCCCAAGGCAAGAGGCTGTGAACTGGTTCCGAGCTTTGCAAACCAAAGAGCACAGGGACCTGGACAGGTCACCCAGACAGGTGACCAGACACTCAGAGACACAGCAGGAGCCACGGGCTCAGCTAGAAGACCCCAGATTTTCACACACTTAGACCATGAAGGTGTAAAACCCCGGGGAGTCCTTTCTCAGGGTCACTTGTTGAGGGCATTCAGCTCAAGTTGTCATTTTTGTTATTGCACCATGATTCAATTAATTTAAGGATCAAGCGGTCTGAGACACTGCTTTGGGTAACCAAGAGTAGAGCCAGTAAGGAAACCTGGTCAGTCTGTGTGAGTGGGGTGTGCAGGGAATCAAGCAGGCACCCATCAGTCACTGGAGCTGCTCCCTGACAAGGTGCCTCAGTCCCAGCTCAAGTGGTCTGAGTGTGACTGCCATAGTGGCTCCTGGATGATCAGGCAGGAAAGCTTCCTTAGTATAACCACAACTTGACCTGTCTTACAATTATTACCATGAGGAGTGTTGACTCAGTGCTACTGGAAATATTTGCCAGCTTACAGAAATACAGATTGTTCATTGCTGACTTCAATCATTACAAGCCCAAGGCAAAGGCCATGGAGATGGCGCATTGCCAGAGGTCTTTTGACCAGCTACATCAAAGCCACATTTGAAGATGTATACTTGTGTTACAGAAGTACAGGTTCTTCAGCTCTACCAAAACACTGACAAAATCAGCACGTTTTTACAAGCGCTGATTAGTCTGCCTCACTACTCAGTGCCTGATGGGGATGACTCACAGTGAAAAGACATTTCTCACCATGTTAAGCACATGCAGAGTTAGGTTTATTCAAAATGCAACATTTTTCTCTGGATAGACTGAGCTCTCTCTTCTGTGATTGTCCACAGGCCACTACATCATGCTGAGTTAATCAGGGGTTTAGAACATCTTCTCGTTATTATGTGTTTAGTGAATTGTGATTACTGCTGGCCAAAAGAATTAGAGGCAATAAATTCATAAGCATGAAAAGTTTAATTTGACTTTGAATAGTATCAGGCAATAACAGCTCCAATATTAACAACTGTTAATACTTCTAATGTTTTCATATATGCTAAATAAATAAATTATATTACTGGTGATTTAATATTATTAGTGATTTTATTTTTATTTATATTATTAGTGATTTAATATTTCCATCTGAACCACATGTATGTTGTGAGAAGCTTGGAAAACAAATTTTAATAGTTCCACTATTTAGGTCAAAAGATAAAGCAATCATTTGCTGAAATAAAAGCAGCAAAATTATTACTTAGGTTATTAATAGTTCTATAAATATGCTGTACTTTGTAATTGGGAAATTATGCTGAAAAAGTTTGATCACATTCTTTTTAGAGAACCACAAGGGTTCTATTTATGCTTAAAATAAGTCACCTTTACTACATAAAAGCTGAAATTGGGGCTATGTGTACTTCTAAGGGACTAAATATTTTGAATATCTTTAGCTACCCTGAATACCTAACTTTTAGTGTTGCAAAATAATGTTGAATGTGCCAAGAAAAAAAAAGATGTGGACATATTGTTTTGCTTTATTATTACATTTGTTGTTTTGTCAGCAGTAAGACTTAATGTTTGGTGTTATTTACTACACTAGAAAATACTTGTAGCCTTGTGAGACCTTTGAGAGTTTGTCTGAATTGTCAGCTTTTGTTAACAATGGCATCTTTCCACCAATTTTAATTATTTTTTAGATAGCTTATGTGTCTTGCTCTGTGGTTTCTTTGATGGTAATGGGCAGGAAGGGCATATAGCAGCTCAGCATTACCATCTCTGTTGGGTGGGAAATTTTTTGGATTTTGTCTTGCAGGAAGTGGACTGTTTGCTGCAAATGACTGGGAATATTGCCCAGAAAGCTAAGCGGCTTCAGGTATTTTTTTTTATATAACATTTCCTTTTTAGATTAAAAAAAGAAGGTAAAAAATCCTAGTTTAAAATCACCACACAAACCTCTTCCTATTGCAGTGGATGTTTCACATGAAGTCTGGGACAGTCTTCTGTCACGATTAAACTGAAACCTAGACCAAAAGTAAAGTGCAGAGTTTACACTTCATTGTTAGAAACACAAAAGACCCCATCAGCCCAATACCAAAAATACACTAAGGCTGCTATTCTAACCTTTACATGGAACAAGCAGCTGCAGCACACACTGTGGGGAGCAGTGAGCACCTGCACTTGCTGTGTAATGGGACACGACAGGAAAGCTCTGGGAGACAGGCGGTGTCTGGGACCTGCTCACCTGCTCTTAGCCAAGGAGTACCTGCAGCCTGGCACCCTCAGCATCCCACAGCTGGTGTGGAACTGCCGGTCCAAGGGCCACTGGGGCCTGGGTGATGTCTGCCTGATGGGAGCACCAGATTCTGGGTGACTACTGCAGGCAGAAGAAATACAGGAAGAAACCTGCATAGTCACCAAACTATCACTGGATGTCCCTGGGCACATACATATGAAAGAACAGAGTTCTGCTATGTCTGTCACCATGTCCAAAGCATGTACTGAGAGCACGTTTGATCCAGAGGACAATTCAGGGCACTTTCCTTTCTGAAGACAGTGTCAATTTCTGCCACAGAATCCCACCAAAGTCACTTTGGTTACAAAAGACTGAGCAGAAAGACCTAAGTGAGAAATACTAGGCCAGGAGAGAGTTGGGGTTGTTCAGCCTGGAGAAGAGAAGACTCCAAGGAGACCTTATTATGGGCTTTCGGTACTTAAAGGGGACCTATAAGAAAGATGGGGACAGACTTTTTAGCAAGACCTGTAGGTCAAGGGGTAACAGTTTTAAAGTAAAAGAGGGTTGATTTAGATTAGATGTAAGGATGAAGATTTTTACAATGAGGGAGGTGAAACACTGGCGTGGGTTGCCCAGAGAAGCGGTGGATGCCACATCCCTGAAAACATTCCAGGTCAGTCTGGACAGGGCTCTGAGCAACCTGGTCTAGTTGAAGATGTCTTCCTCATTCCAGGGGGGTTAGATTAGATGACCTTTAAAACTCCCTTCCGGCCTAAGCTGTTCTAGGATCTATGACAATAGGTTTAACACAAAGACAGCTAAAGGCAAAAGCAGCTAACTTCCTTTAAAAACCTGGAAAATGTGGGTACTGCAAAAAGCCCCACTGATGAAAAACTTATTTCTACCTTGGTTAGTAACTGTTACCAGTTCCATAATATTCCACTCTATAAAAAATAATCCTGTTAATTAATCACCAAGTTACTGTCAAACCACCTGTTTCACAAAACACCTGTTTGTGCTTTCAATATTACAATATCTGACAGACTGCTCTTGAACACCTGCATTTAATTCAATAGAATTGTTCATTGAATTTTAATTTTATTTTAGACTCATGAAGTGAGGACCAGTCATATTATTCATTCATATTTATCTTGTTGTTAGTTCTGATGAGGATCTTAAATTAAATCAACATAGGCAATGTCTTTGTATAATCGAACGCTACTATTGAAACAGTTACATCCATCCAGGGGCAGAAGAAATGAAGAGAGGATGAAGAATGGTCTACATAAAATCTTAATTGTTAGGAACATATGAATAGGCCCGATGGGTCATGAAACCCAAGCCCCATCCTATTGCCAGCACCTCAGAAATGTGATTTTTTAATAAATGGCTCTTCTGTTCTTCAGTACAGGAGACATGAGATCTTGTACCCCTTTTGCTACTATAAATTTGTTTGCATCTGGTACTGTTCACCTTCATGAACAGAAAACATTCAATAAACTTAAAAAAATACAAATGATCGTTGGTCTTCAGGGTTTGCCAGGGTTCTAGAACCATTTAATTGACTAAAGTTGCTGAATTTATTTTTGCTTTGGATTTTGTTTTGCTTAGGTTTTTTGGTTTTGTTTGTTTTTCTTGTTTGTTTGGGATTTTTTACTTCTGTCTTAACTCTAGAACTAGGTATTCATAATTTTAAAGTACTTACTATATATTTGCAATTCGGACAGACCATATCACTTTGCATTCTTACTGGATGTTTTTTGTAGATAAACCCATTTTTTTAAGACTGCGACATTGATAAATTCATGACCTGATAAAAAACAGTTTAACTTCTTGTTCCATTCAGTCAAATACTTGTTCAGTATCTTTCTTTCTCTTGGGAACAAATTTCCTTATTGAAGTCATAGCAGAGGCGATATTACCTAAATTATGTAGAAAAAAAACCATTAGAGATACCTCTTTCTTCTTCTCCTAAATTGTTTTTCGTTGTTAAATCATTATTCATTAATTGCTGTGTTCTGTTATACAAGTACATGATTAATCTTGATTGTGACTGATCAAGGATTATTTTTAATAAAATTCATTCTGTTTGACTCAAAGACTGTAGATTTACTTGATATTTTTACAGCACCATAACTTCTAATTGACTCTTACTTGTGAAGGGCTCTGGTAGCACTTATTATCTGAATGAATAACTGATGGGCTTTACTTGGATTAATCTTTATGATGATTTATTGCATACTCATGGTGTTATGCACTAGGCTACTCACAGTCTTTGACTTCTCAAGGTAAATTGCAGTTTTAAAGTTGAGTACAGCATATTTTCACTAATAGATTCATTAAATACTGTCATATCCATAATATTTTTCTTTATTCACTTATATATGATCCTTAAAATTTGTTTTAAAATACTGGTTGCTATTTTTTCTTAACATAGTTGCTTTAAATTTTATTTTACTACTCCAAAATTTCATGCTGTTTGGGAAACTAGAGCTCTATCCTGAGAATTCTTAAGAAAATATCCAAATGATGAATGACACTGTATCAAAAATATAAGTATGTGAAAGTTTGAGGACATAGTGGTTGATGTGTTCTATATATTTTGCTTCAATGTTATTCAGTATCTTGTGACAAAGATGAATGGAAATTAGCAGAGATCTCCAGACTGTCATGGTATTTAACAACAAAATTGGCAAGCCCTAAAAGTAGAAGGAGTTGCATTATTATCTTAGTAATAAATAAGGAACCAGATCTTACAGAGTCATAATAGAGCTGTTGTACAGAATTTATAACAATATAATTGTTAAATACTCTTAAATTTTCCCCAGACACTCACCTTAATAACAACTTACAAAAAGTTCATTCATAATGTAAAGAGTATAACTTAAATCCTGCTTATTCTGTTGTGGTCAATGTCATATGACAGTGGGTTGATGAAAAACACATTAAAAACTGTCTCTGAAAACTGTATTTTCATTCATCAATGGCATGAATATCAAGCCACACTTCCTTAAATACTAGCAGAAGTCTTGTGATACTTGGGAATTATTACAGTATTAGTGATTTATGAAATCCCTGGTGAGTAAAAATAATTTTGTCTTGCTCAGTCTAGACAGATGATGAAGACTGAGGAAGGGGGGGAAAAAAGTCAATGCCTTTCCTCAGATTCTGGAATGGATTGTGACTGGTGATGTTATTAGATTTAAGCAGTTAAAATAACTTTTTAATGTACTAAGCATAACAAAAGAGGGGTTTGTGTTAATATCAAATCTGACTACTGCTAGCAAAAGCTCAAATGTATTAGCATTCATCTGTGTCCTGTCATCTTGGCTTTTCTTCATCTGTGGTTTTGTGAGTGATACTCCAAGAGAAGAACGAACTGTACTATTAATTTACTTATTTATTTATTTATCAAAATCCAGTGCAGATAGTAATGTGCATATGGGCATCTTCCAGAGTTGTGAACAGAATCTGTTATAGTTTTGAAAGGAACTTTGTGATAAAAGTGTCTAAGGAATGTAACTACTTTCAAAATCAGAGCTAGATTTTAAAGTCTTAATCAATGGGAATAATAGTTATAAATTTTCAATATTTGGGATATTTTAGACTTTTTTCCTAAGTCATCCAGAAGCCAAAATCCCAGTGTTAGGTGATTTTAACATCTTCAGACATTTATTTCGTTGAAAACAGTGATATGTTTATACCTATATGGGATTGCAACCTCAGCCAGGAGAATCTTGGTTTATTCTGGTATCAACCTATGTATTTCTACCCAGTATCACTGAACCCTGCACCAAACAGATTGCTGAGCACTCTTCTTCAACCTTTGGTTTTTCTCTAGTGTGATTTCATGTAAAAAGCCTAAATTTTTTTTTTGTTGGTGTTAATTTTACATGAACCTTCACAAAGTGAAAGATTTCTTTCTTACAAGGTGCAGTAAAAATGTAGAGATGTGGATTGCAAAACACAGAGGAAATATTTCCTTTTAACACAGTAAAATCAACCAAATGCTCAGGTCAGCTGAGTCAGTCATAATAACAGTTATTTTTCTCACTCTATACTTACCTATACTTTAGCATTCTCAGTATTATGAATAACTCACTTTACCAACACCAGAGCTTATAAGACCCTTATACAGCTGCAGGTTCATCTTCTTTTTACACAGATCCATGTTAAAAAAACCCACACAAACAAGAAATCCTTTTCGTAGGACCACACCTCTCACAATAGTGAAGGATGCAGTTGGAGAAAAGTGTGCCTAGCAATCAGTGTGGGGCAGGGTGTGCTTAAGAGCAGTGTTCAGGGATGCTCCCCATGGACACACACAAGTTTCTCGCCCTTTCACAGTCCTCCTGTTTTGAACTCCCCACGACTACTTTCCTGTGTTCTTACAAATACTTCCGTGCTACATGGTCAAGCCCCTTTTGCTTGGCCCCATGCTACTCCATGACCCTCTCTTTCCTCCTAAGGAGTCCAGTTTCCCCAGGGGATTCCCAAGGGCAGCCCCTTTAGTCAGATTGAAATCACTTCACTTTTAAGCTCCAAATCCTTCTAGATTAGATTTCCTTTCCCATATGCCATTACCATCTTTCTCCTCCTGCCTTTCAGTGGATGAAAAACACCCCCACCAAACAGAACTGTGGTGCTCCTACTTGCAGGTGCTCCTACTTGCTCCTATTTGTACAACATAAGAGAGTATATTCCAGGAAAGCTTAGGAATAGCACTAAGTTCACAGCACATATCTTAAAAATCAACTGTTGACACCAACCAACGAATGTAGCTGTCCCTAGTCACCTTTAAACTGGAAAATAGAAGCCAGTTTCTAACTGTAGGAACAGCATTCCAGGAGAGTCTTTGAGCAACACAAGAGAGAACTTCTATGAAGACAGAACCTCAACAGGCACTAAAAGTCATTTTGTAACAGATTTACCTGCTGGAGGTGAGAGCACCATACAATGGTGCAGGAGATCCCTTACACTCCTGCATTCCGTTCTGTTCTTCCTCCCTTGGATTTTCTTTCTCCTTTGAGTTCCTTTATCCTCTCAGGCAAATTCTGTGTCTTTTAACTGTCTCTAACACCCCAAGTACAATTTAGTGTGGTATAAATAGGAGTCATATTCACCTGTGGGCCACATTAAATTCAGTGTAGGCTTCTCAACAGGATGGTTTTATCAACTCTTGTCTCCTTCTTCTTAATAGGAATACACTTGCATGATGAGCGAGGGAAAATATAGTGTGTGCTTTATGTTGCTGGAGGCAGAATAATTTTCTTCACAAAGGTTTGATGGGAACTGCTTTGAAATTAACCATAATAAGCAATGCAAGCATCATCTTGTGTTCTGAGTGTGCTGTCAATGGATGTGTGACAGGGTATATGTAAAAGCATATGACAGCATAAAATATTGACTAGAAAATGGCATAAATAAATCTAAAAATAAAAAAAAAAACACAATTGAAAACAAACTAGACAAATTATAAAACTAAAGGATAAAATAAAAATACTCTAAATAAAAATAAAATAAAATAAAAATACTCTATGGAAGGCTAGTTGTACAAAGCCTTTTAAATAATAGATAGTTTCAATTTTGACAAGAAACTTGAGTATTTTAGAGACTGGTAGAATAAACAAAAGAGAATATCTCAAATAAATTCAAAGAGCAGGAGAGAATAAAACTGTGCCTTTCAGCTCTTTCTTTTATAAAGACATCTATTGTTTTACCACCCCATTAAAAAGCACATCTCTTTGCTGAAAGATGTGCTTTCCAGATCTATATTGTCTTTTCTTCTGTAATGGTCAAGAAGGAGCCCTGCTTTGATCCTGTCTGATCAGCAGATTCTCACAGCAAAGCCTTCGTGCAGATGAACTATCAGCTTCTGCCTTATGAAAAGGGAGCCTAGAGAAGCATACTTTGAGACAAGTGGATATTTTTCCAAGCTCAGAGGTGAGCTTGTATGTTCCTCATTCTCCTCTCCCTTAGTTATAACTTACTTTTATCTCTTAAAAATACCCCTCAACTTCAATGCTGACATGAGATTAATGCAAGAATCAGTGCATTTTTTGACATACCACTGCAAATAGACTTTTTTAAAACAGTTAGAGTGGCCCATCATGGCCCATCACTTCTTCAGTGGGGCTAAACTCAGCATTTTAAGCCATGAGTTTTCCTTTCTTATGATCTTATATGTTTGTGGAAAAGCAAATTAACAATGACTGCAGCAATACATTATAGTGCCCAAACAGTTACTCTTTTTATCCTGTGTGAAGACAATACATAATGAGGAATTCAGCAACAGTAAGGGGTTTTTTGGTTATATTGCTATCTCTTCTCCTCCTACTGATTGCCAGCTCCTGAAAAATTATGTAATACACTGCCTAATATGGCTTATACTGAATTCTCTGACATGTACAACTCTTTGCTCAAGAGTTTTTCTCTGTTATATTTTTTAATATTCTTTCCTTTCTACTTACTAACATTGTTCAGCCTCAGTGATATTAAAATTAAAAAAAAAGCTCTGCTATATGTCAAACTATAACTCTGCTCTCAAAGGTTAGTTTTGCATCCTCCATCAGTATCACTTGAGGTGCATTGTTCTTGTTTCGCCTCAATGTCACTTGTTATCAAAGTCTTGGCTTGATTTCCAGAATTGAATCAGCCTGAGGTGAAACTCTCCCACAATTTTAATTTCTCTTTTTTCTCTTCAGCCTGAAAACACATTTCATTTAGTAACCACTGGTGATGTTTTTCACAACACTATAGTATGTCAACAATGGCCTGTGTCATATCTGAATTGTGCAGTTCTTTATTCACAACAGTGCCTATTAAATTATCAATACTTTTTAAAATCTTTCTGTGAAAAATTTATCTCTATGGTATTGATTGCTAAGAGTCTCCTACTATCAATTATTGTTAGGGGGTGTCAAAAAAGTAAACATTAAAAAGATATGTTGTAGTGACAAATTTCTTGAGCTAGTGATCTCTTTGGGTAAAGAGATGTGGTAAATCAAATTTACGGACTTTATTTAAGAATAAAACCAGTTAACAATTTTCGCAAAAAGAAGATGTGCTTTGCAGGACAATAGTCAAGAAGTGGAAGAAAGCATGAAAAAGTATGAGGCTGAACATGACACAGTGAAATACCTAGAACAGAACCAAAGATATTTGAATCGTTATTTTTCTTGCCAAAAGAATAGCCTGTGAAACAGAGAAGTTCAGTGTCTTGTCCTTTTTACTGGCTTGTTCATCCAAAAGATGATAATTGGTTATGTCAGTCACTTCAGGAGCTCAAGAGGAAAAAGTCTGCCATAAATCAAGATCTTTTAAACTGGTACATGAACTCCGAATAATAATCTGATGTGCCAGGCCATCGAATCCACACAGTCCAGTATACTCGGTCATCCCTTTCCTTCTCCTGGCTGAAGGCAGGGACCCTCTATTCCTGTTCCTGGTCAGACTATTCACTGTCTGACCAAATACAATGAATTGTGTTTGTAATTTGTTTCTGGAACATGACAGGAATAGTATTCCAAACCATATTTTTATAGAATTTTATGAGTAACATTGCTGTTGTGTAGGAAATGTTACTTGGAACAATCAGGTTAAGACAGAAATCAAAGAATATTTCAATCTTTCTCCTATGTTTGGAAAATACATTTAAATGTGTTTCAGAGATACAGAGACCTTTAGGGATTCATGTGATGACCTCCTGAGGTGACATGTACCTTATGCATAATATGCCCTTGAAGTTTATTTAATAGCTTTTCCTGCAGAATCTCTAGTTTGCCAGAATCCTTTTCAAATAGTTTAAGAAGGTTCTGTTAGTAACAATCTATTATATTGATCTTATCAATATTGTGTGAAAAAGCACTATCTTCCTAATTATTTCCACCCCAATATGTGCAGAGTCACATTAATTACAGGTTTGCTCTGGAATTTTCATGATTTCTAAATTGTTTTTATTTCAGTAAAACAGTTTTCTATCCTTTCTTGGTGCCTAAATTCAAGAATTTCTCTCAGTTAACCTCAGCCTTTTAAAATTTCCTTTTATTGCCTAAGTCACCTCAGTTCCTTCTGCTGTGAATGAACAGAGATGGTTACCTACAGAAGTTATTTAATCCAGTGCTAACATACATGAGTTGATTGTCTGGAGACTCTTCTGACTGAAAACCTGCATTTGAGGCAGTAAATGTTAGCTAAGATTACTTACCTTGCAGGGCAAAACTAGAAATAAGCAGTTTTGTGTTTGCCTCTATTCAAATGAATTTGTTTACATGAGTCCAACTTTCCAGGCACTCTCATAGATCAATAGAGGCACAGCAGTACCTTCTCCCACCAAAATAACATAATTCACTGAGCAGCATGGACTGTCTGGTCCTTTCCAGCTGATTAGGTGGAAGTCACTGGTGGCAGATCTTTATTCAGCAAAGTCCATCAGACACCTAAGTGTTCTCATTTTTGTTATTGTCTTCATTATCTCTGTTAGGCTTTGTGTACCTTGGTGTTCACTTTATTAGTTTTTCAGTTTCTTGACTTTTTTGCTTAATTTGAATAGCTGTTTACCAGATACCTTCAAAACCCTTACATCCTCAAAGGTCAGTACATTTCAGATATCTACCTGTCCTTTACTTTACATGTATATTTACAATCCTGTTACAATAAGAAAAAAAATCCCATTTTATCAGCACCTTTCATTTGAGAATCCCAAAATATTTGATGAAAAATAATGAATGAATAACAGAACTAAGCTGTGTAACATCCTGTGATGCAGATGTCTCATATCTGTTAAGGTGAAGAAAAAGACCAGTTTTTCCTTGACTACATTCAGCTAAGGACAACAGAGTAAAAATGGTTTAAATTTAGCATGAGAAGTTGTTTATTAAGATCTCCCAGGAGTCTAAACCCCATTACATTCTTTGGTAATTAAACTTAGCTGATTGTGCCGTATTCCTGAAAGACATGATAAGTCTCCTATAACATCTGCAGTAACTAAAATTTGTACTAGAAAATCTCAGGTTTTACTTTTTTTTTTTTTTACCTTTAATGTACTGGATTAATTGCCTAGACTTTGAAAAAGTAGGTGTGGAAGAATTAATTCCCAAGATGTTAAAGATCATTATGAAAGGAGAGCATTGACTCTTCTGTGACCAGCAACTATTCACAAAGAAGTCTGCGGACCTGAAAGCTGCCATTTTATGAAAATTAGAAAATGCTCTCTCCAAATTACAGAGGTGAAGCTGACAGCCTGGCAGCTAAAGGGCAAAGTGATTTTTTCTTGTGTAAAAAATAACTCACATCTGTCACACTTCTACACCTGGATATCTATTGTATCATTGCTGGCCTATATTAACTGTTGAAATTCATTTTATGTCTCAGGTAGGTAAAAAAGAGACATAATGGAAGTAGAAGAAAACATAAGTATATAGCACTTAGTGATGCACTTATTAGTACAAGGTTTCAATGTAAAATCACTGTGTGATAATGAATGTAAATTATTTTCAAGTTGAAAAAATTCACTTGAAAGTTCTCTTAAGCAAATGATTTCCTATGTCAAGTCTGAAACGTACTCAGAGCTAGATTCAGTACCCACTGAAAGAAAATTATTTCCTCTTGGTGAACACCAAATAGTGGAGGAGTGGAGGAGTTGTGGGAATCGTTAAGGATAAAGTCAAATCTCACATAAAACTGCAGAGAAGTAGAGCACAACTTAAATCTGCTTTGCAGTTCAGTGCCAATAATGTTCTGGTAGGTTTTGCATATCTCCATATATCGCTGAGATAACTGGAAAAAAAAATATGCAGTGGAAAATAAAAATTATTTCAGCCAAAGGACCTGAAAAATATGGAAGGCAAGATCTGTGTGTTTTCCAGTTAATTTGGTTTTCATCCACCTCTACAAGAAATTTAGTGGTGTCTTCAGATTGATTGATGCCTAGTGTTAGAAGCCTTAAATCTCCTGGGCTTGAGTAGGCATTGTAATCTCTTTGATGTGTGGGCACATCTTTTGCCTGACTACTGAGAGTATTTCCTTTAGTGTGGCTAGCTAATCATGAAGGATAGGTGTAAGCTCAATAATTATTTAAACATGAAAATGTGAACAAACTATAGCAATATTTGTGGACTACTAAAATGTACAATGTGTAAAACAGTGACAGCAAGAGATAATACAGATCCTTTTAAACAAACCCTAAAAAAGACTAAGAATAAAGGTTTGTTTCTAAGTGTGAAGCATCAAATTTTTTTCTCTAAAAATTTCCAAGTAGTGGCAGGTTAGCAAAGCTCCCTAAAAGTTTTCTGCCTTACTATCAAATCAGGAATGGGATTTCCTGTCAGCTTATGTGGTTCTCAGATTTCAAGATCACAACTGCTAACTATAACGATTTGACTACTAAAGTAAGAAAGGACAATTTTAAATAAGTAAAAAATCAGTAGTTCAATAAAAAATGAATTAACTGAAAGTCAGATGAAAAAGAAGACATTCAAATGACATCTGGACATGGTTCTGGGCAACAGACTCTAGGTGGTCCTGGTGGATTAGGGGTGTTGGACCAGGTGACCTCAGGAGGTCTCTTCCAATCTCAAATATTCTGTGATTCTTGATTCTGTGAGCCACAATTAACCAGAATTACCTTGATGGATAAATCAAAAATAAACAAATGGATGCAAGAAAGCATGACTCCAATTTTCCCTGAAGGTTCTCCAGGTGTTTTAAAAGTGACTTATTAATATCAGCAGATGACAGATGTAGAAATACGTTGTCAATTATCTGCTCCCTAGCCTTTCTGTTCCTGTTATATTTTGAATAAGCTGTTCAAGCCATGCAAGCTTTGTGCTCTCTTGACAATTTAAAAGAGAACACAAGTGTTAAAACTTCCTTCTGGACATTTTATTCAAATCTAAAAATTGATTTCCATTGTCTTACTTAAAAATCTATTTCATAAGATAGACATCCTCATGCACACAAAACCAGTATCCATTGAAATTTACAAATGTAGAAATAAACAATCTGTAAAGAAAACATTATTAATATAATGTTTATTCTTTCACTTTTTTGTTTACTTGTGTCCAGTGAACTGTCAGTGAACTACCTCTAGCAGTAGGCTTCTGTTTTTTATATTTAAAATGGCAAGCAAAAAAAAATAGACAAAAATGATAAAAGGTTTGTAGGTCTGCAAAATATTTGCTCCATCAAAGCTTGAGTATGTTATCTAAAATAGATGCATACAGTTCAGCTTCACATTCTGTTCAAATGCAAATTCATAAGTAGATGTATTTAGAGAACTGAGATGCTTGACTGATAATTCACAGTAAGAATTTGTTCTCAGTAAGTCTGATGCATCTAATGCACACACTTGCTGAGCTAAAACCTCCTGTCATTTCTCAAATGAATATCTATATATCTTTAGAAACCCAGTGAAAGAGTTTCTAATCAATGCAAGTCAATGCACCATCTGATTTCCTCCTTTTCTCTTTGCCTATGTCCTAAGCACAGCTCTCTGCTGCTTAAGACTCTTTGAAGAGTGTATTCAGTGACTTTAATATCCTTCTTTCTTCTGTAGGTTCACTAAAATATTTTATTATCCATGTATGCAGGGTGTCTGATTTAATCTTGTCTGTCATCATGTAATGCTACTTCATCTACTAGGTGGGGCATGTGACATTTCAGAATACTGGGAATTTTTGACCAGAACCTAGAGGCTGTAGACCCTTATAAACAATTAAGAACCCTGTCCAAGGGGGAAGACAAGGCAGCATCTGAAGGAAGTAAGGAAGGTCTCTTTCTCTCTGCCTAAAAGGAAGGTCATGCTAGGCTAGTTGGGCTGTGCTCACCACTACTTGCAAGCAAAGGGTAAGATTATGTTTTCACATAGTTCTTCAACATCTTGATGACCTAAATAAAGTTAAAATAGAGAAGGTATAACAGGTATTTACAATGTTTAAGACTATTCTGCCTCCCGTCCTAGTGTGCTCTTTACCAAAATGCAAATTGAAAAGAAGCCTTCTAGTGTCTCTGGGTCCTTTTCATTTGAAAAAGACTTAACTTTCACAGCTTTAAATCCTGGAGTAATGGGGAAAGTAGTTTGGTGGGAGAAAAATCTTATTCATGATGTCCCCCATTTGCCTTAACAGTTGATGAAGAAGGTTTCAGTATTTCAGATGATGTCTTTTGAATTTAAAACATTCACAGTTTCTTTAGGAAAAGAAAAGGTCTAGAAGACATTAATCAATTAAACCCATTTACATAAATAAATTGCTTTATTATTTATTTGGAAATTGTAAGTAGTTTAATATACATGACAGGAAAGCAACACATTCAGTTCTAAACCCACATTAATTAAGTTCACACCAACATATCATTGTTGTCATATCAATATCTGTTTATGCTGAATCTCAGACCTGAAAAAGAGAAGATTATTTTTCAGATATAGTTATGCATTATATATGATAATATTTTAAATTATTTTCTCTTAACTATGCTTGTAATAGTTATTCTGTATTCTTTAATTTCATCTCTCTGACATTTACTTTGATTTTTTAGAAAGTATTTAATTAATCTTCAATTCAGGAGAGAATTGTGCATCACACTGGCAGACCTTTAATTTCCAGAATAGTGCCTGTTTTCTTTTCCTCGTGCTGCTTCATAAAACAAATTGCTCCCTATAATCTGTAAAACAATAAACAAAATTATTATATCTTAGCCCATTCATACTCTACTGCCCTTCTGAATACCATTTTCTAAATCAAGCAGTGAAGGAAATTACCAAGGTAATGACAAGGAAATAAGAGACAATTATTTTGAAGAGATTAAAAAAAGGAGAATATAAATTAAGGTTAAATGAAATGAGAATTGTATTTATGATAGGACTTAATTTTAAACTAACTTACTTTTACCTTAATTTAAAAAATACACATGAAAACAAATACTGGCTTTAAATTATATATTAATTTTGTAGAACTGTACAGGTGAGCTAACTGCTGGTAACATTTTTTTTATATTATTGGTATAGCATGAGGTGTGAGAAAAGGCTAAAAGAGGATAAATATCACAGAAAAAAAAACAGACAAAGGAGTTAAGAATTTTCCTGTTAAATATTTCTTAATGTCTAAATTTGTGATTATCCTGTTTCATCTATTTAAATTATGTAATTACTTTTCATTTCCTTCACTTGTTCACTGTCACCTACACTGACGTGAAGACCAGTTTCTGATAGCACAAGACCTGGAGGCAGTCCCTCACTCTGACATTTTGATATCAGCTCATCTTCTGCAGGGACCCTTGCACACATCTCGCACACATCCTTGCAGAGATTTGTCTTTGCAGTCTTACAAGATTATGAATGCACAAAATTGTGATAGTGTGTAAACATGTAATAAATGAAAACATGACCTTAAGCTGCCTGTAAGAAAAATATGTGCATGAGAACTGACATGTGGACTCCATCATATCAGAGCAAAAGTGTCCATTCATTCCTGCTGGGGGAGGCTGATCATTTTGATGATTTTAGGACCATTAGTTTTGTGTTCTTCAACACTGTAGTAAGGCTGATGCTCTGTGAAGGCCTAGGAGACACAAAGCAGAGCTGATGTCTAGTACAAGATGTGAAAGCCATAGCCTTTGCTGAGCCCCATTGCTCTGAAGCACAAATATCTGAAGTCTTCAGACAACTTCAGCTCTGCTCATTCCAGTTTTGGAACAAGGAGCAAATGCATAGATTGTTCTTGCTTAGTTGGCTGATCGCCCTAAATGCAAAGCAGATATATGTGCTGATTCTTTTAGACATTATTTTTGCTTTTTCTAAACACAAAATGATACAGATTGGTTTTGAAGCATTGACCTAATGTAGTGGTTAAATTGCAATAGATCTTATGTTTTCTGCCTGCCTACATTTCTGTGAAGCTTCGAGGTAACACAACATTTACATGTTGAAAATATTGTTTTCTATGTTTTAGTTGTAAGAGCTACTGATTTTCACCCTAGGGTTGTCAAGATTTCAGTGATGGGAAAGTGATACCTGCAAATACAATTTTATAATTTGTAGAATTTACTGACATTGCCTGAAATATGTCAGTTATTATTATTGCCATGTCTGAATTCAGACACAAACAAATTTATCTTATATATTTTAAAGAAGCCTTTGGAAGCCCAGAAGAGAAACCATAATCCTTTACTTATACTCAGAAATAATAAACTCATCCCTTCTATTCAACAGTTTGACTTATTCTTTGATTATAAAGCAAATAGTATATTCTAGCCAGAGGGCAATGTTATGAGTTTTTACCAGAAAAATTTCATTACTTCATCTCACTATTCCCCTAAGAACTTTAACATGTGTAACAAGAAAGCGTTTTTCAGCCCCCCTACAATTTCAGTTTTAAAATTATTTGAAAACTATATTGTTTACACGGCAAAATGAAAATTATAGATGTAAGATTTACTTGATAACTAAGACTGTCTCTAACTTCTTAATTCCCAATCCTGTCCACTGCCATGATTATGGAGCACAAGCTGAGCTATCACTGTGCTACAGCCTAAATTCACAGTGTAGCACAATGTATAAGGACTAACTGATGGGGACATTAATTGTGCTCAAGGTAGGGACCCATGTGAGAAATATACTGAAGTGCATGAATGCCTTCAAACTGTAAATTCTACTTCTTACACTGTCTGTATCTAAACAAAATAGGGGACACAAAAAAAAAAAAAAAA
>VZRZ01001080.1:670536-697209 GCA_013398175.1 Climacteris rufus
AAAAAAAAAAAAAAAAGAAGCAAAAGCTTAGTTAGAGCTTTTATTTAAAAGAAAAGTCCTTGAAAGAAAACGTGTCCAACTTACCCTTCTGAGAAGAAATCAAATCATGGAACAGGCAATAAGAATATGGAGAAACTTTTACTCTAGAAGGGATGACTTTTCTTTGGTAAAGTAATACCCAAACTTGCATCCATGTAAAAAGTTAACTATATTTCTTTATTAATAAATAACAGCATTTTGAAAATTTTGTTTTAATAAGTTTTGAAACAGTTCTGAACACTAAATAGAGGCAGATATGTGAATTTCAACAAGATTGTAAGGCATAGTTTTTGATAACACATTTTCCAGTTGTGGAATAGCATAGAAATGTTTATTTTAAGAATTCATATGAGTTATAGGAGATAAAGGCTATTTTGTAAACCTATATGTAGAATAAATAGTCTCTTGATTACTTCAATAAACATTGTTTTAAAAGTCTTGTGTACTTTTTGGTGAGGTATGAAAAGTAGTGGAATTTCCTTCCTTGGTTCTTATGGGATAAGTGGAATTTTAATGCATTTTTAAAAGCATGGTTTATATGCAAATCCAAACCCCTAATTGCGGCTGTGTGCGTGGCTAAAGCCACAGCGGTGGTGGAAAGAGACTCAGCACACCACCCTCTGAGCCTGCTACTCTGGTTAGGGTGACACTTTGTCACCAGAATCCCTTTTGGTTGCTGTTTGCATAAGTTGTTACTATTCATTAGCTTCCCAGTTACATAATGTTCTGTATTTAGAATTGTTCTGGAAAGTTCGTATCTCCTCGGTTACCCATTGGTTATATTGTAATTTCTGTACCCCTATTGGTTGTATCTCTCTCTCCCTTTCCCTATATAAACCCCACACAATCCAGAGGCTGGGTTCTTTGTCTGCAGAACCCTCAGCTTGCCTGGACCCTCGCACCGTTCCTGCTCCTGATCCCGCTCCTGGACCCTTCCCTGGACCCTCTCCTGCCGCCCTGCCCAAATAAAAGAGCTGAAATCCGCACAAAGACCCCTCCTTTGGTCTTTGCTCTCGCCGCTTCTCCAAGGACCATCGGGCCAAGGGCAAACCTGCTAAGCAGAGGAGCCGGCATTCTCCAGCTCGGCACTGCTGGGACCCTGTTCAGGGGAAAAGTGCTGTGGCTTAGCAGCCAGCCCCCGCATCACCAGGGGAAGCGAGTGCAGGATGCTGCGCGCCCTTGGGCTTGTCCACAGCCCCCGGCTGAGCGCACCCTGCGCGTCACATAGTTTTAGGTATATAAATGCCATGTAATGAAGGCCATATTGAATTTCTTGGAGTTTCTGTTCAGAGGTCTCTGCTAACTGTATATAAAAGATGCTGAGAGTCCAGAGCACAGCCAGGACTCTGAAGAAGAGTTTAATGCCTCTCTGAGTAAGTTTAAGAAGAATGCCAGCTCTAGATATGCCTAGTTACTGCTGTCTCTGTGCTTATCACTCCTATCTTTTCTCAAATTGTGCCATAGAACTTTTTGAACATCTGTGATAATATCACAGACTTGTAGAAGAAAAACTTTCATATTCCCTCTTTCCACAATACTGAGCTCAGTGCAGTCTTATTGCTTGTGCTATGCAGAAGGTCAGACAAGATTCTCACAGTGGCCCCTGCAGGCCATGTAATGAATCTAGTAGCATTAAAATGTAGAACATTTCTTCATTTTATGTTCTGCTGAGGCTGCAAAGGTAATAACAGGAAGTTCTGAGACAACAATCCTTACTTTTTTCAATAAACGTACTGTATTTGAACTAATCTCATTATTTTGCCTTAGGTTCTGCTGCTTATGTTCTACTTTCATAAAAGACTAGAACATGTGTTGGTTTATTGATATCTCTTCCTAAATATATTTTTTGTGCTTGCTCATTCAAACATGTCCTGCTCAGAAGTTGGCTTGCATTGAAATAAGTTGGCATGACATATGCTGTATGAGGTTTCTGTTATGCAAAAATTGATCAAATTTTTTTAATGTTTCAAATAATTCTAAATATTCCATCATTCTGTTTGGTATCCAGAAAAGTCCAGAACCTTCCTGAGGGGTGGTTATAAATATTATAGCAGGTAAAGTCTGATTCAAGACTGCAATTACATTTTTGAAAGACTTACCAGATAGTAGCTATTCTAAACTGACAGAAAATAATTTGAAGGTCCTTTTTCATTTACAAAAGGGCACATCATTACTCCGTTGAAATCAATCTAATTATTTGTTTTCATTTTTGCAGATTTACTAGAAATAATGGATAGAAAATATTTCTTGATTTTGGGAGAGTATTTTCAGTAACTAAAAGGGAAAGTATTGTGATAATATATTAGGACTATCTATTTCAAAGCATTCTTATAAGTCATGAGTGTATTTGTTAAAGGTTTGGTATAAATGTAAGAATCTGATTTGTGGTTTTGATTGGATTTGCAGTGTAAATATATTTTGAAATGTAGAAACTTCTTGTAAACAAAACATTCTGAAGAAGACTACTCATTGAGTATTACTGCTGTATTGCCAACATCTGTCAAAACAGATGTTTTATGAAAACTTCAGGAAGTCTAGTCCTTGCTGTGTCTTCCCCTGACTTTTGAGATGAACCAGGGGATTGACATGAAAGGTAAGACACACAGGAAATTTTTCATAGAAGAAATATTTCTTAAAACCATTCATGCCAACATTGCCTCTGAAACTATACAGAAGACAATAAATAGTCCTAAAAAAATAAACTCTAGAACTTCTTCACAAATTGGCAAAGAAAGAGCACTTGCTGTTTTCTAAATTCCAGGGCTTTCCTACTTGCTTCTGAACAGTCAATGTTGGCCTCTGCTGGTCTGGTCATGACTCTTCTCTACCTTCACAGAACACTGTCCCTTCCTTATCAGCAGCCAGTGTTAATAATCAAACATTGACCACTTCCATCTGAGTAATAAATGTGATCAAACCCAGAAAGTGTAGCTGCTTTGAGAACACAGCCAGTTTCCTCCTTAATTATTATCTCCTTGTACTTTATCACCACAACCTTGTGCACTTCAGGTGAACAGCCTAAATAACCACAATCTCTGCCTTGCTCTCTACAGTGATACCAAGTATTCTCTATTTTAGTATATTTTTAAATCTATAGGTATTGTCCTTCTCTTTGAATTTTAGCATTGTCATTTTATTAGTCACTGCTTTTTGCTTACTTGCTTGTGATTTTACAGGTGGAAAGAAAGAGAACTCTGTTCCCTAAAACACTTATTTTTTCTTAACTCTTGGAAAAAACTTCTTCCTTACGCAATTACCTTGGTAATAATTCTGCTTAGAGGTCTAGTAAACGCTTTCTACATGATGAGTTATGTTTCTTGTGAATAATTCTTTAATAGTCTGCCTTTTCCAGATAATATTGAAACATGTTTTGCCCTAGTCTTTCCAGTACTTTCTCTGCTTGGCCCTTCCCTTCCCTTCCCTTCCCTTCCCTTCCCTTCCCTTCCCTTCCCTTCCCTTCCCCCTTTTTTCTTCCCCTCTCCCTCCCCCTATTCAGCCCTTCTCACCCTGCCTCCTTTTTTCCTTTTTAATTGTGTGGCCTCACAATGACTCATGGCAAGAAATCTAAACCATAACAGCACAACAAGATTCTTGCATGTGATCATTGTACAGTTTGCAGCTAACCTCCAGCTTCAGCATATGATCATAAATATGGAATCTCAACAAATCTCCGGACAGTTTTGTCACTTGCTAAACTGTTAATTCGTGTACCATTAGGTTGAATTCTGTCCATTTTTATGTTTAGTCAAGACAATCCATTTGCTCATGCCCCAATGAGTATAATTTGCTCACATGTGCTGTTTCAGCAGCAAGCAGGGGAGACTTGGAAACTTGTAGAAAGTACATTTTCTCAGCTATTCAACCTGAATATGTAAACTGTAAAGTTACTTGAGAGCATTTTCTCAGCCAAGTCCACGGAAAGCAAGACAGCTATCTGCAGGAGAGTCATCAACAAGTAACAAAGAAGGACCATAAATATTCACACATTGATCAACCCTGCAAATTCATTTCTATAATGATGCTTCTGAAACTGATAAGATTCATGATCAAAAAATTACTTAGATTAACTCCTACTAGATTCAGTTTGTAATAACAACCATGTCACAGGAACACTTTTCTTTGCTTAGGTGAAATGAATTTATAAATAAATGTGCAAATAACAAATAAATAAATGTGTAGATAAAATAAAAGATAGGAGTAAAAAAAGGTCAAGGTTTGAAAATACAATTTAAGCTTTTAGCAAAACTGTTAAAAAATTTAGTATTTGTTTTTTGTGGGGTTTTGTTTTTTGTTTGTTTGTTTTGTTTTCTTATTCCAATACAATAAAACACTATCTCCTTAGCTAAACGGGTTTGTGAGATCACATGCATGATCGTATTATACTCCAAATACTCCAGGTAGAAGGGAAGCATATGCACAGGAAACTGGTTTAAAACAAGAACAAATTGCATGCAGTGATTTCTTATTCTGTAAAGGCACTTAACCCGGACGCTTTCGAGGTAGCAACAGCGCCTTCATGCGAGCGGAATCCCTGCCGAGATGAGTTGCAATGGTTTTACAACTCTCCCAAAGGACAGAGTTCTAGCTACCATGGATAACCTGTTTCTGCTGGCTCCTCTAGGATGACAGTTTCCCCAGGCGTGGTGTCCTAGCATCAACAAGAATAAAAAGGCTACACAGAGGGCTCTTCCCTGGGATAACAGCCAATTTGTTGTGAATCCAGTGTTGTGTTCTGAGGGTCCAGGAAGTGAGTCCAGAGATATCCAAGTGGCTGGGGTAACCCAGAAGAAAGAGAGTGAGGAAGCCCTGCAGGGCTCCTTTAAAGAGAAGTGGGACCAGGAAACACCCAACGGGAAACTGCGTAGTTCAAAGTGACCAGTGGAGCGGAGAGCTTTCCAGGGCATAGCCATATATGGGATCTAAGATATGGGTACAGGTAACACAAGAGAAATATGGGATTTTACCACAACTCAGGCAGAGGGTTCATATATTGGAGGAAGAAGGCTGAGGGCATTGCCTTAGCTTTCTTCCCACCAAAACCTGAAGCTCAAAAGCAGCAGCTTCTGCAGAGTGCACTGCTACAGAATAGGCCAGTTTGCATTCCAGATGGGCTTTTGCCTAATTTTCTCCCTACATGTCCTAGCAACTCCCTTAAAAAATTCTGGAGATACTTGACCCACCTTCCAAAAATGATATATCCTCTTTTTTTCCTTATTTCCTTTAGAAGCTTTATACCCAGCCAGGCAGGTCTTTTTCCTTGTCGGCTCATCTTTCAGCACATAAGGACCATCAATTTTTTTTTTTTTTGAGGCATGCCCATCCTTCCTGGACTCCTTTATTTTTAAGGGTTGCTTCCCAAGAAACTGTCTAAATAAGTCTCCCAAATAAGCCAAAGTTTGCTCTGCGGAAGTCCGTTTTGGAAGATTTATTGATTCCCCTCCTTGTTTCACTGAACATTGAAAACTCTATAATCTCGTGATCACTATTCCCCAGCTGGTCTCCAATCACCACATCTCTCACCAGCCCTTCTCTGTTTGTAAACAGCAGGTCCAGCAGAGACCCATCCCTGGTAGGCTTACCATCCGTGACAAAAAGGTCTCCTCCATACACTCAAAGAACCTCCTAGACTGCCTTTTTTCCGCTGTGTTAAGTTCCCAGCAGATATCAGGCAAGTTAAAATCTCCCATGAGGACTAGGGCTGGTGATCCTGAGACATCTTCCAGCTGCTTGTAAAATAAATTATCTACCTCATCACCCTGGTTTGGTGGTCTATAACAGATTCCCACCAGGATGTCAGCTTTGTTGGCCTTCCCCTTGATTCTAATCCATAGGCACTCGACATTATCATCATTAACCTCAACTTCTGTAGCACCAAAAGCTGCCCTAATATAAATACAAATACAGTAAATATCAAATTAAATTGAATTTTTTGTAGTGTATTAAAAACAGCCTGCAAATTTTGCTTTATTCATAAAACACTTAGTAAAGACATTATTTCTAAGTGAAGCGCATAGTAGGACTGCATAAAAGACAGAGACCAAGATTTAGGAATGCATTTGGAAGGAGGGATCCTTAAAGTTTAACACTCTTTACAGCCATTTATAATCTCTGAGAAATCATATGTTTAAAAAGAATTAAGTTCCAAAGTAAACAAATGATCATGGTTTAAAGCATTTCTCTGTACAATAACAAATTTAGCCTTAGTTTTAAACTACATTTCATGACAAGACTGAATGTAGAATGTTTTAAAGAGATACAGTTTTCTGGATAATCTCCTTCTCTGAGGAATATACAGAGGGAGAAAGCCTGTTTAATGAATAATGACTATCAGTATGAGTAGGTGGTTATAAGTGTGAGCAGGGTAATGTCAGACACATTAAGGGTGCTCAGTTTTACAGTTTCCTGTGCATAGTTCTGCCACAAAAGGAACTGTGGCTGAGTCATGGACTAACTTTCTGAATCTAAAAATCACAGATCTGCCTTGTTAAGACCAACAAGATATACACAAACTAGTTCAGACTGAGGGAGAGGAACGGTTGGTGAGCTGGTTTCTGAGGGTTTCATGTCAACCATATCCAAAAAGCCCCTGCAGTCTGTTGCAAGTCTGGATGTTTTCTGGCACAGCCACTGGTGTTGCTGGCTCATGTCTCCTTTTCACTGGGAATTTGGATCCTACTGCTGGACATCATGCTACTCACAATGGTCTGTCTGCTACTGCCTTTCTAGTGCAATTTCTGGTGAAAATATCAGTGTGTTTTTGTTAAAGCACTTTAAAAAGCATCATTGGGAGTTGAAAATCGGTGATATCAGGCTATCCTGAAAATCACATTGTTACCTTGGCTTCCCATTTGGCAGTAAACAAATGAGAGGCAGCAGGGATCTGTGACCTTAGGCATATGCTGTAGCAGATAGTGTTACTGGATTGTTTCAGGGTTTTATTTTGGGCTTGCTGAATGTGATCATGAAGCATAGAGGATAAAATAAAAGAATCATCACCATGTAATTATGGCATGCATTATCCTTGCTCTTTTTATGCACCATTGGAAAAAAGCCTTGATCAAATGGCCTCTTTGAAAAAGATATTTCAGAAGCGATGACGTTTTACACTCCTTTCCTTTTGTGTGTATTTGACCTCATTTTCAGTAGTACTCAAACTGTGAAACCCCTCAGGTTATGGTACTTTTCAAAACAGACAATTTTTGGAATAGATATCAGAGCATTCTAATCTTTGAGAAACTTCATGAGTTATGAACTATTATGGCATAAATAGAATTCGCCTAGTGTCCATAAGCATCTGCATTTTGTGTCTTGTAAAAGTGTTAATTGCATGTTTATATTACTACTATTTAAAAATTTAGGGGGCAGGACCAGGTATTACAAAATTACATTACCAATTGACTAAAATGAAGTCATTCAAAGTAATATTATTATTTTGAAAGCTATTCTTCTTTAATTGCACCAGTCAATGTACACTTTTATGTAGGTCCATGATTTGGATGTAGAATCTTCTGAATACTGGATTACTTTCTGTAAACATGGAGCATGTCTTAGTATCAACTCTTTGACTCCTCTCCCCTATTTCTAAGAAACTGATATTACATTGTTGATGTAAAGAGGCATTTACCAGGTACTTCAATGGCAAAAAGACAGACTGTCAGAAGAGACAAATATGAATCCTTATACTGCATCACTGAATTCAGACTTGTATTTCAAGTTCCTTTCTTTTGTTGAAATGTTTTCACACAGAAGACCTAAAAATACATAAACAGGTTTTCCTAAGATATTAATCTTTAATTTATTAATATTTCGTTCATTCTAAGACATACTTCTTGGATCCAACAGGAAATTAAATTAAGTGAAAACCGAAAAACTGTGCTCAGTTCATAACTGTCAAGGGAAACCTTCAGTCTCTCTTGCTGCATCACTTCTCATGGCATGTTGCTTGGTGAAAACAAACAGCTTTCAAAGTCTCTTTTAAAATGCTTTTTAGTGTTAAAGCCCCCTAAAAATTATAAAGGCATTCAATTAAATTATCCCTGGTTTTCAGCTGGTCAAAATGTAGCCCAAAAATAGGAAAGCATGTGTGAGTTGGAAGGAAGGGACTTAAAACAGTGATCTAGTCCAATGGCCTGACTTCTTCATGGTGGACCAAAATTACATCATGTTGTTAAGGACATTATACAAATGCCTCCTAAACACTACCTGATTTGGGGCACCCATCACCTCTCTAGGAAGCCTGTTTCAGTATTTGACTACCCTCTCTATAAAGAAACGCTGATGTCCACTCTGAACTTCCTCTGGTGCAGCTTTGAACCATTCCCCATGTGTCCTATAAGTGGATCCTACGGAGAAGAACTCAGCACCACCTCTCCACTTCCACTCCTCAGGAGGCTGTAGACAGCAAAGAGGTCTCCCTTCAGTCTCCTTTTCTCCAAACTAGACAAGTTCCAAGTTCTTTGTTGCTCCTAATAAGACATGCCTTCCTATGAAGAAAGGATCTATTGATTCCTGAACAAAGATACTGCCTCTACACTACTCTATAATTCCTAGTTGGCATATTCCTTTCCTCAATATATTTATATATTTCCTCAATATATAAAAAAATCTATTTGTATATAATAGGCCAACCACCAGCTAGAGTAAACTATGTCTCTTTTGTCTTAAAATACTTTTGGGTAATTTCTATAGAATATTTGATCTTTATTATGAAAACTTTTAGAGGTGTACAACTCAGACAAAGTTTAGGCTCAAAAGAAGTGCATCATTTTCCTCATCAGAGTATTTATAAACTCTTGGAAGTTTCTCTTACTGAAGTCCTCCCCAGTTCTTACGCCTCCTTACTCCTCACAGGAGCTCTTCCTTTCCCACTCAAGCTTGGTCACCATCATATTCAGCACAATTTCTCTCAGGTGTTTTCAAAGAAACTCAGGAGACATTTAATGGGCTGGTAAGCATACTAAGTTCATATACTATGATCAGTGTTTTGCCATCATCTAATCAGGCATAAACACCATGTGTGTGCTATGAATACAAGCACTGAAAATGCAATTTGAAATTTAATTTTGAAAAATTCAAATGTTTGACCTAAAACATGGTCCTTCTGAGTACCTTTGTCATGAAAGTAGAGGTTTACAGAAAGAAACTAAAAATCTTTTATGATTTTAGGACCATAGACCCATAGAATCATTAAGGTTAGAAAACAGCTCTAAGATTATGGAGTCCAGCCTTTGACTGAACACCACCATGTCTACTAAACCCTGGCCCAAGGTGCCACATCCAGTAATTTCTTGAACACTTCCAAGGGTTGGTGACTCTGCTACTACCCTGGGCAGCCCATTCCAATACTTGACAACTCTTTCAATGAAGAAATTCTTCCTAATGTCCAACCTGAACCTCCCCTGGTGCATTTTGAGACAATTTCCTCTTGTCCTGTCACTGTCTGCCTGGGAGAAGTGGTCACCCCCCACCTTGCCACAATTTTGTTATCCATTTGAAATTGAACAGTCATATATGGGTAATCTATTTATTTTTACAAGAACTATAATCTCAGATAAGTGATCTGAATTGGTTCTCAACATCAGTGATATAAAGACTGAATTGACAGAGAGGTTAGTATCAGGTGGCAGAATTACAATGCTTTATACCACGTGTTGTTCAGGATACTTGAATCAGCAGATCCTAAAAATGTTCACAAAACCAACATCAAGTTCAGGGATAATATTTTAAAGCTGTTTACATTTTCTCCATCTTTCTTTTTGATCTCTTTTATTAAGAGTTTGGTGGGGTTTTTTTTTGTTTTTGTTTGTTTGTTTGTTTTGTTTGTTTGTTTTTTGGTTTTTTTATGGGCTTCTGTACGCAGTTGCAATATAGACTTTACACAATGTTTTTATAAACCAGTTGCAACATTTTTGCATGTTTCTGTATTTCTCAATAGTCTTCACATTTTGAAAAAGTTGCTATCAAAGTAAAGCATTGTATTGTGTTTAGTATCTCCTGCACCTATTATGCTGAAACAAGTTCTGTTCATTTTATGAGCCAAGTAACTCTTTGTAAAGGGAACTATATTTTTTTATTTATTTTCCTGCATGAGTACCAGTCATGCCAACTAGTAACTGGATCTTAACACTATCAAAACTTGTGAGTTTTCTTCCATTTACAAGAGGGAACCTCATTTGTTAGAAGCATCCTGCTGAATTCTCCTGGGACTGCCTGGGACAGAATTATCACACTGTGATGGGTTGACCTTGACTAGATGCCACATGCTCACCAAGGCACTCTGTCGCTCTCCCTCCTCAGCTGGATAGGGAAGAGAAAATAAGATGGAAAACAACTTCTGAGTTGAGATAAGGCAATTTGCTAAAGCAAAAGCAAAAGGTTGCACAAGCAAAGAGAAAAAAAATATTTTATTCTCTACTTCCCTGTTGCCCTGACTTTTGCAGTTCTGGATGTTATCATTCTTTTGTAACTACTTTCTCACACAATTCTCTGTAAACATAGCCATGTTATTGTAACGGTATCTTTTTATTTACATTCCTTTCTCCTGAGCACAGAAATTTGACAGACATTTCCTTTGACCAGTGTGATTGAGGGACTACAAGCTGTTTCCCTCCAATGGACAGTGATTTCTAAAATGCATATAAAATAAACAGGGCAGGTCTCGCCCAGCAGTTGCTTCTTGCTCTCCTAACAGGTTTCTGTCTCCTTTTTTCGTGTTGTTACTGCGACACTTCCCATCAGCAAGAGACATCTGACCACTTCTCAGGAAGCAGGGCTTCAGCACATGTAGTGGTTGCTCTAGAAGGCAAACATTATAAATGATGAATGCCCCCCTTCCTCATCCTTTTCTTAGCTTCTTATCTGACATCATAAAGGATGGAATACCCCTTTGGTCAGTTTGGGTTTGCTGTCCTTGTTGTTTTCCCTTCCAAGACCTTGCTCACCCCCAGCCTACTGATAGGGAACAAAATGTTGGAGAGACAGCACTGATGCTGTGCCAGCACTGCCCAGCAGTAGCCAAAATACACAAAACACTGGTGTGATACCAACACCTTTCCAGATACCAGTGCAGAGCACAGCACTATGAGGGTTGCTGTGGGGAAAATGAACTCCATCTCCACCAGACCCAATACACACAGACTGACCGAGATTCAGAGGAATAGTCTTTATTAGCACTTCTACCATATCTTCCTTCCACAAGAATCAGTGAATTTTTTGAAGTTGCTACTTACTAGTATAGTATCAATTTACATAAATGTCACTCTCAGTCTAAAAATTTTTAATTCCTACTATTTTGTTTCTTCTAGTGGAAAACAGAAAAAATCTTAACTGATATTAATGTCTGGAAAAGATACAGCTTAAAACTTATTATAATTCAAGGTATACGTATTACCTTAGTTCATTATGAAAAGAGTGCCCATGGATAAATATATGTCCTTTTCCCTCTACCCTCCCCACTCAGCAGTAATCCAGAATAGGTGCAAATAATGAACCGAATACACAGAATCATAGAATATCTTTAATTGGAAAGTACCCATAATTGCCATCAAGTCCAATTCCCTGCTCTTCACAGGACTACCTAAATCTCAGCTCTATGACTAAGAACATCATCCAGATGCTCATTGAACTCTGGCAGGTTTGGTGCCATGATCACTTCCCTGGGAAGCCTGATCTGGTGACCAACCACCCTCTGAGTAAAGAACCTTTTCCTAATGTCCAGTGTAAACTTCCCCTGTTACAGCTTGTTTCCATTTCTTCGTGTTCTGCTGTTGGTTACAAGAGAGAGATATCAAGCACTTCCCTCTCCACTGCCTCCCTTGAGCAAGTTCTAGACTGTGACCCTTCAGCCTTCTCTTCTCCAAGATGAACAAACCAGGTGACCTTAGGTGCTCCTGGTAAGTGTTGTCCTCACAGCCTTTCTCCATCGTGGTTGCTTTTCTCTCTGCACACTCTAATAGTTTGATGTCCTTTTTATGTTGAGGCACCCAAAACTGCATACAGTACCAAATGTGAGGCCACACCAGTGTAGAGTAGAGTGAGATAATATCCTCCCTCAAATAGCTTGTATTGCTGTTTCTGATGCATCCCATGACACAGCTGGCCCTTTTGACTGCCAGGGCACTGCTGATTCATATTCAACTTGTCATCAACCAGGTCCTCCAGATTTCTTTCTGCAGGATTGCTTTCCAACCTCTAATCCCCCAGTTTGAACATGGAAGCAGAATTGCCTCTTCCAGGTGGAAAATCTGTTAGTTACTCTTGTTAAATTTCAAACTGTTTGTGATTGCCTCTCTACCCTCGATGGAGTCCACAGATCCTCTTAGTTTAGTACCATCAGCAAACATAACGTACATTCTGTTCCTGCATACAGATCATTTATAAAAACATAATTTTAAGCACTGGCCCTAAAATTGACCCCTGTGAAAGAGCCACCATTCCCACTCACCATAGCTCTTTGACCCATCAGACAATTGCTCACCCAATGTATTATGGACTTGTCTAGAAATGTTCCGGACCTATCCAGAGAAATAAAGTGAGAGACAGTATCAAAAATTTTGCTCAAATCAAACCCCCCCACATCTACTGTCTTCCCTTGGTCAACTAGATGGATAACCTTGTTATATAGGGAAATTAAGTTGGTTAACCAGGACTTTCCCCTCACAAGCCCATGCTGACTATGACCAAAGAATGCATTGTCTCTCAAGTGTTTTTCAAGAATTTTCAGAACAACTTTCTCCATAATTTTACCAAGCACTGAAGTGAGACTGACAGGACTGAAATTACTCAGGTCGTCCTTACTCTTCTTGAAAATTAGGATAACATTTCTCAGCTTCCAGTTGACTGGGACCTCTCTAGGCACTCACAAACATTGAAAAAGAATGGAGAGGGCCTGCAATAATATCAACCTGGTATTTCAATACTCTGGAATGAATCCCATCAGACACCATATACTTATGTGTATCCAGCTGGAGCAGAAAGTATTGAACAGGTTTAGTGTCAGCTGGAAGTTTATCATTCCCCCAGCCATGGTCTTGAAACATAGGGCTGCAGGGCTTCCACAGGCCATGACAAGCTTTAAATACAAAACATGAGATGTTAGAGTGGGGTAAAACACTTCATGTAGGGTTACACTTCTGTGGAACTTGGTCTCATGCTGTTGGAATTACTGAGTATTTTAGCTCACACCTCTGCATATGTAAGCACAGATGTGTATGCATAAACACATATCAGTCACGTATATGTATATCTAAAGAGAAACACACAGAGAGACAGAATCAGAGAACCATCAAGTCATCATGTCATCAAATCATTAAATGATAGAATCACAGAATGGTCTGGGTTTGGAGGGACCTTAAGAAACATCTAGTCTCAAGACCCTTGGTCCCCAGTATATGTGTATACATATTTAAATATATCTACATGCATGACAGAAACTCAAGGATTTCCCTTTCTCAGCCTTGCACTTTGTTGAGATTTAGCCCAAGAAAATTACCCATAGCCTTAGGGTTGGAGTTGGGTGCTGCAAACTGACAATGGAAAGGAAAAGCTACATAAAAATTAGACCATGATAACTTTTTTTTTCATCTGGGATAGGCCTGATTTGAATCATATTTTTTTGGTTTAATCCATACAAAAATTTGAGTTTAAGATTAGGTTTAGCAATTCAAAGTAGGAGAGCATACAATTTAGAGTGGAGCTACAAAGTCTGTTAAAGGAGGGTAGGTTGCACATAGTACTTTCCCTGATATCTGTTTAATCTGGGCCAGGTCGGGGGTCCTCAGCTGAGAGACAGAATATGTCTAGGGTTAGCTTTAGGGTAAGAGTAGGAAGGACAAAAATACTTGAGGTGCATCTGTGGTGGGGCTGCAGAGGGTCTGTCAAAGTAATCTCTTGAGAACATTTTCAAATGGATCCTTGGCAAATGCTGAGTGCAGGTTTAAGGTTCAAAACCTATGACATACATAATGGTCCTTGACAATGGCTAGGACCATGCCTGGAGTGTTTTTGTTGAGTGTCTGGGAGAGAAAAAGACCAGACCTCCATTTGGGGATAAAGTCACTAAGTAAGGAAGGCTTATGTTGCTGAAAGAGCTCCTTTGCTTCGAAAATTGGTCAGATCTTTGGCAAAGTATCGCCTCCTAGGGGAAGATTTCAGAACAACTAAGTAACTTGAAAAATATAATTCTTCTAAGGAATGGTCTTACATTGTTTTATTCAAATTATTCTATATATTTATATCTAATATTCCATTTTTTTCATTATATATATGAGTTTATGTATAAATAATTCAATGTTTAAAAAAAAACCCCTTTTTTTTTTCCAAATAGTGTGTTTTAAACTCACCAGAACATACATTAATTCTTCTATGGTCTAGGCAACTAGAGGACTGTTTCTTCCTTTTTCTGTGTCTCTTGTTCTTAGTCGGAGGGTGGCATGTAGGAATTAAGGTCTAGAATACCAATAAACTGCTTTGTGACAATACTTGTTTTAGGTTGACTGAGGAACATAAGCAATTCAACTCCAGCAAATCAATTAATTATATTTGGGGGTTAGAACTCCTTACTGGTTGTTTGTGAAAAGTGTCTTTTCATGGCCACAAAAGCAGCAACTTTTTCCCTCACATGGTATAGACTTGAGCACTAAAACATACTACTGATAGACCAGAACCCTGGAATTATATTTTCTTTTATTCAGAAAAGGGGATTCCAGAGATGGATTGAATATTACCTGCATCTCAAAAAATTAACAGAAAGGAATGAGCATATTATTCAGCAAAATCCCAAACAACTCCAATCTATTTTTGTCTTTGAGAAAGAAAACACAGAAATTTAAGGGTTTTTTTCACTGCCGTTTATTCTGAGCACATTTCAGTGCAGCAGGGAACATTGCTGTGAACCAAAAAGCAAATCTGACTTTTATAGATGTGAGTGACTGGCATTTTGAAAGCCAAATATGCAGACTATTCACTTGTTACAGTAAGTCAAGCCACTTCTTTTATTATCCATAACAACCTAACAGTATTTCTGGTGGAGAAGCCAGATTTTTTTTTTCTTTGAAACTGTTCAAAATATAAGCAATAACAATTTCTACATTTGAGGTATGACACTCTGAAAATTTTAACTGTCTACCACATAGCAAGAAAGAGAAAAGGCAAAACTGAATTTCCACAAGATTCATTATTATTGTCCTCTCCATTTTGTCATAACTTTACTTAATTCTTCTTCTCCAAAAGGCTGAAGAAGAGAAATATTTGCACTTTGGCATTTCTTTTCTAGCACATTTAGAAGTCTGACTTTGTTTTTTACATTTCTTTATAGACTGGGTTCCTGAACTGGCCTTCCAATGTGGTTTGAATCTCACAGGATGCTAAATGTTACTGACTAAACAGGTGTGACAGAAATAGTTCTACACTAAGGTGACATTGCACTGCATCACACAAGACACCATGAAACATTACAGAAGGGATCCTGACTCTTGGTCTTTTAAATAATTTGAGGTATTTGTGTAAATGGATATTTGACTAAGAAGATTAAAATGCTCTCATCTTTCTTGTGAAATGACCTTATTATGACTTGGGTGAGGAACTGCAACAGCATAGTTCTTTGAAGACACCCATCCCAACTTTAACCAAATAGGCCTCCCTGGTAACAGTAACAAGTGAATTATTCTGTTTTAGGCACTGTGTGAATAGCAAGGTCACAGCTGCTAGAGTGGAGACACATCTGTCTTGGGTCAAAGGAATCTTGCCATGCTCACCTTAACCAGCTGCAACACAGGCTGACATAGGGTTTAGGTCTGTTAAACATGAGTATTTGAGTAAATGAGCAGTGAAGAGATGTAGCAGTGTACTTGGCAGAAGCTGCTTCTGTGGAACTTCAGAATTGGTGGGAAGAGACCTAGGGCAATGCCCTCTGAACTTTCTCCCTCCAATATCTGAACTCCTCGCCTGAGCTGTGGTGAAACCCCATATATCCCTTGTATCACCTGTATCGCCAACCTCAGGTTCCATATAAAGTTATGCCCTGGAAGACTCTATATGGTCATGTCCTGGAAAGGTCTCCCTTCTCCTGCTCTCCACTGGTCACTCTGAACCCGGCGTCTTCCCATTGGTTCTCCCCTGGTACCACCTCCTTCTAAAAGACCCCTGCAGAGCTTCCTCGCCCTCTCTTTCTCCTGGGTTAATCCAGCCACCTGGGTGTCTCCGGACTTCCTCCCTGCACCCTCACAACGCAACACTGGATTTACAATGAAAAGGCAATTAACCCTGAGAAGAGCCCTCTGTCGCCTTTCATTCTCTCTGACGCCTTAACACCATGCCTCTCATTTCCAGAGGAGCCAGCAAAAACAAGTCATCTGCGGTAGCAAGAACTCTGTACTTTGAAAGAATTGTAAAACCATTGCAACCTGTCCCGGCAGGAGTTTTGCTCGCATGAAGGACTCTGTAGCTACCTCGAGAGCTCCGGAATAAGTGTCCTTAAAGAGAAGGATGGAAAGGACTGGCTAAAAGCTGGGTTGGATTATTTGAGAAGACTCAAATAATCCAATAATCCTTTGAGAAGACTAATGTCATGACTCTGAATGCCCAAGGCACCGGGGCATTTATGCTGAAATAATCCTGAATTATTAATTGTTCTCTTCTTGGAATTTATTCTGAATTTATTTCTAACTCTTCCTAAACAGCCAAATTATCTTTATTTCCAAGCCTGGAACAATAACCTTGTAAAAGATATGACTCTTAGGGAACTCAGATAAAGTCACTTGTTTTTCCATGTTAATGAGTAGGCTTCTGTTCTTTTTATGATTTCAGAAAATCACTTCCGTAATCAAAAACAGTGCCTTATGCCATCAACAAGCCATGTCAGCTATTATTTATTGTCCTGCTTTTCAGAAAAGAAAACAGGCTCATGGATATTGAATCAATTTTCACAGAGATGCTATAATGAATTACCCTTGCTGATTAAAACTTTGAGGCAGTTTTGTCATCCAGCATTCTCACTCAAGTTAAATCTTAATTAGAAACTTTACTGAATTAGAGTATATCAATGCTACAACTGGAGAATATTTAAACAGAACAGTGAATTCAATGTAATCAGGGAGCAATTCAGAATGTTTTTATCCAAAAGAGCCTACATGTCTCAAGAAGGGCAGGAAACTCAATTTATCAGCCTCTGAAGCCAGTGGACAAATTCCTTTTGACTTCATTGTCTGCTGCAGAGGCCTGAAGAGAGAGCACTACAGCTCTGTTTTTGATGATTTGATGAACAGATCAGTCATCAAGAAATATGTTTTTAAGTGATTCTGTTCATAGTAGCTACTGATACATATTTTCTGTGGATAAGTAATAGTTAAGGATTTTACAGTTTAATGTACTTTAAGTAAAATGGTGCATATTTCACAAGCAGGGTTTTTTTTAAACAGCTCATTGGTGTTTATAGCTATAATATTAACATATATTTTTAGGTAATTTTCATGCAGGGGTGAATGGTTCATTGTATTTGAAATGTGGGTTTACAGAAAGTGACAGATCATTAAACCAAGTCTTTCTCTAGGCATGTCCTCAGTTTCGTTCACAGTGACTGTAATTTCTCAAGACTTCTGACTTCTCATCAGAATGTCCCTTCTGCTTGTACACTTTACTGTATCTAACAAACTACGTGATAAAGCTACATGATAGTAATTTGCCCTCGCAAACTTAGTCCACCCTTATGATGGAACGCATGCTGAAAGTTACATTTTCTTTTGAAATAAACACTACAAATATGTTGATAATAAGGAACATTTTTGTAAATGTCATTGTTTAATAGTAATTAAGACTGCAGCTGCTCTTTGTTGTTGCTTTGAATGTTCCATTGCTCAGCAACTTGCACTAGAACTAATGAGGGTTTCCAATATTCAACAGTCAGAAAGAACATGCCATATCCACCACTTTCACAAACTAGGTTCAAAATTGCCTAATAAATTAACTCAAAAAAAACCCCCAGGTGTCTCACATAAAATAGTTACACTTTAAAGATATTACTGAGGTTTGTATGGACTTGGACAAGTGGACGGACCACTTAGAAGTCAGTGCAGCTTCTGTGTCTATAGATGAAAATTTCAGAGATATCCAGAGGACCTGACATTAGGAATTCCAGTTAACAATCTTGAATATCATAGATACTAATCAAAATTTTATCCTAATATTTTTTTGATGAGCTGTATATATCTGAACTTTACATCTTTGTGCCCTCTAGGAAGAAAATTGTTTGAACTTGCAACCCATCTCATCACATCTTCAGTTTTGAAAGAGGACTTCAGAACTTTGGTCTAGGAGTATCTATCCATTGATTAATGACTGTGTGGTTTGACCTGTTCAGATAAAAGTACTTATGATGTTGAGAGCAAAATTCAAGACCAAATTGACCCTTAAGAGTCTATACAATTATATTGCATAAGCAGCTGGAAAATTATTTTGCCAATAAAAGGAAGATGAATTCAGGAATTCTTTTTTTTTTAAAGTAGTTAAAAATAGACTTAACCCTGCAGTCTAGCAAGCATTTCTGAGAGATAGAAGCACAAGAATAAGATATCTTACTCTAGATTTTACCATATAATAAACAAACAGAACTGTTGGACTTGATGACCTTGAGGGTCTTTTCCAACAAAAATTATTCCATGACTCTAGGAAATAAATACATAAATAAAAATCTAGTAACTGACTGACATTTACATATGAGTGGGTGTATCTGGAACAACTGTAAAGTTGGAGTTTGCAAACTCATTTATTGGCAAGAATCACCAGTATCTTTGAATAGCCTACTTTATACATTTTTCAGGATAATTCTGGTAACTATAAATTTATTTTTTTTTGGTATTCCAGGACACAAATGAAATAAATGTGTGCAACTGAAGATGTTAAATTCTTTGTGTAGTACCTTGTTCTACAAGATGCTTTACTGAAGTCAGTATACACTGTTGACATCAATGAAAAAAAAATTATTCTAAGATATCAGAAAGGTAGTTTTCCTGTCACATATGCTACTCAAATCAAAAGAAAGTTCTATGGAGATGCAGACATAATTGGCTTGTTTGTGTTACCACAATGTATATTAATTCTGGCTCCGAGTGCCTGCTTGAGGCCACTCAGCGTTAGTCTGGGAGTGACCCTGGTTTCCTGGGGGCTGCCGCTTGCAGTTTCCCCAAACACAGGGCGTCCTCCAGCAGCTCCGTTTAGTGCTGGCTCCTCTGGGTGAGAGAGAGCCCCGGGCCGATGTTGCGGGCGCAGGCGAGAATAAAGGCAGAGAAAAGGGCCCTGGTGTGATTTCCAGCTCTTTTATTTTCCGGGGGAAGGCAGCAGGAAAGGCAGGAGAGGGTCCGGGGTCCGGGAGAGGCAGTGCAAGGATCAGGAAGAGCTGAAGGCTTCAGGGACCAGAGACAATAGGCAGGGGGACAGCAGGGGATTTATTGGGTTACAAGCAGGGGAGAGTAACCAGTTGGGGTACAAGGANGAACATTAGATAATACCATAATTAACCAATAAACTGAAACATGGTAATGAAGTTGCAAGGGATGTTGGGGGTGAGCCAGAAAGCTCACCCTGACCACAGAGTGTGACTCAGACGGTGGCAACCTCAGGCTGAATCCACCAGTCTTGAGCCTGTGGGGCTGTGGTTTTTGCCACATACGCTGCCACAATACATCATGCTGAACAGTGAGATTCAGCTGTTATACTTCCTACAGGCAGTCAGCTGCTCTCTTCACCATACACATGGAAACCCCAGAAGTTTGGCAGTTTCTGGGCAGTTTATGAAGAAATTCAAAGACAACCATAAAGAGCAACTCATATGTCACCACCCCTATGTTTTTGGCAATAAACAAAAGTAAATACCTTGCTTTATAGAGATGGACATGATACTAGGCACAACACTTTCCAGTAATTTTGTCTGCTAAACCTGAAAAACATATAAACTCTCAATTGCAAATACTTCACTTCCTTCTCTGTCTCTGCTAGGATAATGAAAATCTATTTACATATTTGCACATTTTTATACTCATGAATCCTTTATTAATTCAGACAGCAAGTGATTGGATGATTCGGATATGAAGAGCTTTCAGAATGCAGAAACACAGTGCTGCTTAAGGGCATTCAAGAGATTTATGTGTTCTTTTTCTGAGTTCTGATAATATACTGTTTTAGTAGGTGGGAGCCAATGCCTTTGAGCTGAGAATATATGCTAGGAAATTCAGTGCCTGATGAGAAGAAGTGTTCGGTAATCAAGACCACAAAAATGTAATACTTTCAAAAAGAATATGTTAGCAAATTCTTAACAGCTCCTTTGGATGTTTCTTCCTGTACAGTTCAAACAATATCTGTATATGCTGTTCCTGTTGCTGGTGTCTTCCTTTGTGCAGCTACTTTTCAATACAAAGACACTCCTGGCCCTAAGAAGCAACACACAGTAAAAGATTTAATTATTTAATACTGTCTGACAAATATTTTACATTCTCACACTTTCTATGAGAAGTGTTTGTGTGCACTTACATCAGTGAATCCATATGAACAAAGCAATAACAATCTCTACTAGAGGGAGGAGCAAAAGAGGAAAAGATTATGAGTTATTTTTATATTTATTTGTACGAAATTGCATTTTTCACAGAATGGTAGAAGATCTGAGAAAAAGCTTTTCTCTGACTTCTCATGTAAATTTCTTCCTTTTCAGTGTAAATCCAAATGCATGCATGTCCATATATGGTCTAGTTAAAAGCACACACATAAAGCAGTTGCAAGCAAAGAATTTGTGAGTCTGGCCTCAAAATAAAACTCATTACTGGTGTAAAGTTAAATCCATTACTCAGTGCAATTTCAGCAGGCACGTGGGTGCAGTAGGCAAATTTGTGCCTGTGTAGAGCTTTCTGTTATAAAGAGCCTTACACTTTGCAGAATGAGCCATGTTGCTGCACTTCTTTGCAGCCACACACCCTTTTGGTTTCAGTGTCTCTAACAGTTGTCTGCTTTTTTCTTTTCATTTCAGCTGATAAACGTTTTCAGTACAGAATTCTTCCCTACCTCACAGCTCAGTCCCTGGTGTATCTGTGTCTATTACTGTACCTGGATGGGACCTGTCCGGAAAGCACAGGAGCTTGCAGTGTTTTCAGCAGGCTTTGGATCCAGAGCTGGGCTGGAATGCAGATTTACTTGTGGTTTGACTTAAGAGCTAAATCAGACAATTCAGAATTTGCCTCAGTTAAACAATTTTCATTCAGGTTGCCTCCAAGATGGCACACAGCTAGCATGGAAATCTCACAGACTTACATATAGCATGTAAAATACTGTGAAATAATTCAACAGCCATATTTAATGCTGGCTTAAGAATCATAAAAATAAATTTGCTTTAAAAAATGAATAATTTGGTTAAACGTTGACCTTTTCCTGGATGCAAAGTTTGTATTTCTGTGAGTTGGATTATTACTCCTTTTTCTCATCTGAATCCCCGACTCCAGTAATCCTACTTATTGTGCCAGCTTTTAGAATGTATCACCAATAATCATTAGTGTTATATTAATAAAGTGTACATTTGTTTCAATTTAAAAAATTTCTTTATTTTATGGACTTTCTGATTGCTTAGTTGCAAAATGGGTGTATTTTAATTTGGAGCATTTTTTTTTCCAATTTATATATAATAAAATTTGTATTTGCTCTTTTCTTGAAAATAAAACTGTTTGCTAAGGAAGGGAAATGTTTTTTTTCTTTTTTAATTAAATGCATTGCAACATTATGATAAATCTGTATATTCTCACTATGGTGTTGTGTTGAAAAAGATTAAGCTATTTGAGACCTAATACTGTAAGATTTTACTGAATAATGAAAGTTCACACTGCAGGTGAACTCAAGTAGTTAATTTTAAGTATGCTGTGCTTTCCATTGTTTTTGTTTTGCAGCATGAAAACCAGAAAAGGAGCAAAGTAATTTGATAGAACAAAACAACAATAACAGTTTGTAAGTCAGTGAACACTTTAACAACAATTGGGGGCATTTCTAATACAAACCGTACTATCAAATTAGTTTTCTGAGAAGAAAACTAATCTGTTTTTTGAATTATGTGCTTCTCTTTAAAAATAGAATTTTAATAAAACAGATTTATACAATGCTATGTCTCATTCTCTCATCTGATTAGAAATAAGGGAATTATCTTTCAGGCTCATACTTCACTGGGCTGCATCTTGATATCCATGACTATTATTCTGATTCAAAGCCTCTGGAAATAAGAGAGAAGTTTCATACTTGCACATCTGTTCTCATATAAGATAGAAGTCAAAAAGTCATCGAGTTTGATAATCTTCTGTTATGACTCATCTTTGAGGCAGGGTAACTGAAATTCTTCTTAATAGTTCCCTTGGGGTGAATTAGAGTGAAACAACACAGAAGGACCCATGTATATGTGAGGTAGGTTTATTTAAAAACAATGTAATTGCAGCACAAAGGAAGTATGTGGCCATTTTGTACTTTTCTTTAAAAAAATAAAAGTAATATAATGAAGAAAATATCCAAAGAAAGGAAAGAGTGAGGGAAAGGACAAGAGTAGACAGTGGAAAGGAAAAATATCACTGCCTGTGGTGATGCCAGATGGATTTTTGCTTTTTCATTTTTAATTCCCTATGTAGAATTCCCTGTAACTTTCCACTGCTAATGTTTATATGCCGCGAGTAAAAAGCGTGAGTAACTTGGAGCTTTCAGCAGCAGTCATGTGACCTGAGAGAAGCGATTCCAGCCTTTCCCAGTCTCTTTAGAGTCGTGCCTGCTTCAGAGCTTCCGCATGGTGTTTGCGCAGTTCACGCACGCTGTTTAATTAAGCAGTAAAAGTGAAGAGATGAGGAAGGGTTCTTTTCCTCTTATTACCAGCAGGTTTTAATACTGGAGTTGAAGAGGGTGTGGATAAAGATGAGGAGGGCTGGCGGGGGTGTTTGTTATATCAGGGAAATGAGGGGAAGGCAGTCGGGACAGAGCCAATGGCTGCGGAGGATTGGAATGACTGACAGGGGTATTGGCCAGTCATACGGCTGTCCGCACCCAGCAGAGCAACCAGTGGGCTCCCCTTTCTGGCAAGCAAGGGTGGCCCTGCGCCTGGGCTGCGCACGCATGCCTGGACAGGGAGGGAAGTAGGGAAGAAAGTGATGCGAACGCCGTGCGCCCACAATCCTGGAAGTGGGGAGGAGAAGAGGCAGCCGTGCCATCCACTGGCTCTGGCGTCCCCCTGGGCCTGCCGCCCCAGCAGGCGGGCAGGGAGAAAAGCATGATCGAGTGCTGGCCCTGCCCAGATGCAACGCAGCATTTATAGAACTAATACCCGATTAAGGATCCATACCCTAGTGGTACTCCTGCTGCTCTAGTCATAGCAAGGACATGTTTTGCTCTCTGATATCCCTACTGTCCCTGAAGAGAGAACACTGTATCTCCTTTGACAGTAGCAATATAAAAGTAACATGAAGTCCAGTGTCCATTGAACATGTAATAGTACCTAGTTCTAATTGAGGGATTTCTGTCAACTATCGAGGACTGTAATATTTACTATAAATATGAATTCTCCTTGGGGTTCGGCCCTTTTTGCCTTTTCCTCTTTTGCTCATAGTGGCTCTCTGGGGAGCCACCGCTACAACCATTGGGTCGAAGGGGGGGCGCCCTTCCCCCCCTCTGCCACAAGTTCGTGCGAGTAAAGATATTGCTTTTTCCCCTTTTCCCCATAACTTTGTGTTTCCAGTATTTTTGTCTTCAGCCTGAGAAAAAGCCATCAGTGGATCCAGCTATAGCACTTGATCTTTGCAATTCAGATCTCCCTGGTTAGACTGATGGCTGTAGTTTTGATTCAGTGCAGCAGAGTTCTCTGGGTTATAGACATTCAGGCTTATGTGGGAATGCCCCAGAGGGGTTTTACTCTGTCTGACACATGCCTGTGGAAATGAGTTGAGGGTGAATTCAGGGGTCTGTGATGGTTTGTGGCCCCTTCTAATGATATGAAATGACAGCTGTTTGGCTCTGCTTCTCATGACTGTGTGGTTGTACCTCATTGCAAGGGACAAAAGGTTAATAAATAAATGAGTCATCTAACAGATTGAAACAGGAAAAAAGATATTATTTCTAAGTGAGCTAACTGAAGGAGGGAACAAGAATGTTATTTGGGATACTTTGATGCAGACAATAGGTAGAAGTAGGACTGTAAACTCTATCCATTCTGCATGAAGCTTGCAGGGCATGAACACAGACTTGATGAGGAGTGTTTGTAATGAGTTTATTGCTTACCCCTATATCTTCTGTTACTAACCTCAGAGTATTTATAAAGATGCTTTGCAGAATATGAATAATTCTCTGGGGGCCGTGCAGCTGTTAAATATTGCATGCATTGATAATAAGGTGGCTTTTTACAGACCGAATGCAGCTTGAGCTGACTTGAATCCAGTCCACAGAAATGGTGAAGCAAATTTTCTGCTTTGGAGTTAAACCTTTACATTTTGTGTCTAGTGTAAGTTCTGATATCTTATTTTGAAAAGAAAAGAAAAAAATTACATTTTTATCTACACTGACAAAAATTGCAGATGATTCTGGGTTGATCTGTCTATTAGGTCTAAGGTGGTAACCTAGTGGGTAAAAAAATCAAGGAATCATGACAGGAGAGATAAAAAGGAAAATTAAGTTAGTGAATTTTTGCAAGTCATTTAAAGTTGGCTGTATCAGTATTTTTCAACAACAAAAATCCCCCCATACCCACATTTAAGTTATTATTTATATTCACTGAATCTTTAAATTGCATTCTGGTTTTCTGCTTACTTTCAATTTAATCTAGGGAATGATCAGATTTATGCTGTGAAAAACACTTGAACCAGACAAAACACATTTATTTTCCTTGACAGATGCAGGATTTTAATTATGGAAATATTATAAAATAGTGGCAAAATTCAATTACTTACAGCTTCATCTGTATTTCTCACTTGAGGTGACATTTTTGTGACAGCTGTCTATTCTACTGCTTGTAAGTATAATCATTTAATTAAAGTTTATGTCGTAAGTCTATTAATAACATCATACCAAATACTACGAATTTTGCTCAAACAAGTATTGCAAGTCAGATTTCTTATTTTTGCATTTAAACAATCAGAAAAGCAACCTATCAAAAAGAGTTTTCAAAAACTTTAGGTGTATGCATAAGTTTGAATATATAGGAGATTAAAAATTGTGTAATTACATCTTGAATCCATATGCCATAATAAATTACAGTGCTGTTGCATTTATTATAATGCAAAATTAATTGTTCCACAATTTATTGTCCCTTTCCACTGTTTTTACAATATGCTAGACATGATAAAACAAGTGTAATAATTGAGCAGATTAAGTGTGTAGATATTTATCACTTTATTATACTGACATAGAATCATAGAATGCTTTGGATGGCTTAGGACTCATCTAGTTACACAAACACACACACACATACACACCCCCCATGGGTAGGGGCACCTTCTGCTAAACCAGGTTGCTCAAAGCCTCATCCAACTCGGCCTTGAACACTTCCAGGCATGGAGCACCCACAATGTCTCTGGGAAACCTGTTCCAGTGCCTCACCACCCTCACAGTAAATAATTTCTTCCTAATAGCTAATCTAAACCTGCCTTCTTTCAGTTTGAAGCCTTGTTCTATCACTAAAGGTCCTTGGAAGGAGTCCCTCTCAGCTTTATCACAGGCTCCCTTTAGGCACTGGAAAGTGCTATAAGGTCATGCTGGAGCCTTCTCTTCTCCGAGCTGAACAATCCCAGCTCTCTCAGCTTGTATTCACAGGAGAAACTTCTGTCAGTGAAACATAGAACAGTGCTCAATTCATTAATCTGAATTTATCAGCTATTTTATACATTTCTGTTACTGTAAAATTTAGCTGAAAACTAACATCATAGAGGAAACTCAAATAGAAAAAAATATTTACTTCTATTCTTCTTGGTGAAATTAAGAAATTAATAGTTTTCATTATCTTGAACAATTAATCACAAAACCTCAAATAGTTAACTCAAGAGAAATACAAATTTTGAATTATTTTTTCATCTGTAATATATTGAGTTGTATTTGAAATAGACACCAGGCTAAAGATCTAGAGATCAGTGCTTAGGTGATTCACATTCAGTTTCTAGATGAGTTAGAAACATTCCAATTCATGTCAAAAAGCAATTCTAATTTAATCAGACTTAAGTTGAAAGAGTAGTTGATAATTAAAGAAAAAAAATGTTGGTTTTTTTTTGGCATAAAATTTTAATATTTGAAAAAGTTATTACTTATGTGTAGTATAAAGTTCCAGTAGAAAGCTCCTGCCTGCTTGCTTACTGTTTTTAAAGGATTAACAATACAAGATCACAGATTATTTTTCCTAGAATTCTTCTTTCTAGGAGTTTAATGTCTAAAATGTCCAAACCCATAGGAAGGCCAAACACACTGTATTGCGATGGCAGGAGTATAGAGAGAAAATATGACATTAGAAGGTATTATAATTCTTAAGGTATATCAAAAAGTTAACATGGTGGTGAATAACAAGGGATTTCTTAGCATCCCTAAAGATTCAGTCAGAACATGCATGTTCCAGTACTTTCATTTGGGCTTAGAAGACTGATAGTTTAAAAAAAAAAAAAA
>VZRZ01001080.1:700622-710632 GCA_013398175.1 Climacteris rufus
GGCGGCAGAATGGGCGGGCTGCCTGCCAACTTCTGTGCACCTGCTACAGTGCCAAAGGGGAGAGAGAGAGAGATCTGAGGACTGTTTATAATTAGGAGGGAAAACCCCCCGGTTTTCTGTACCTTCTGGGTGAAGTGGGGAGGGCTGGTGGGGGGAAGGAGGTAGGAAAAAGAAAGAGTGTTTAAAAAGATGTTTCTTGCTTGCTCCTTTAACTGTGTAATAAATTCACTTTATCACTTATAAGTACTGACCCTGTCTTGGCCATAATTCCAGGGTTCTTATCTCAGCAACACATTCCTTCTCCCTGTCTGTCTGTGGAGGGAGGGGAGAAGGGGGAAAAGCAGCTCTAGTGGAAGCTTTGGCAGTCAGCCAGAGCTAAACTATTAAAGATGCCATTGGCCATCTTGGCCACCTGGCCACATATTGGCTCAGGTTCAGCTGCTGTCAACCTTGTTGAACCTCATACAATTAGCCTCAGCCCATTGATCCAGCCTCTCCAGATCCCTCTTCAGAGCCTTCCTAGTCTCTAGCAGATCAACAACATTCCTGCTCAACTTAGTGTAATCTGTAAACTGACTGAGGGGGACTTGATCCCCTTGTCCAGATCATTGAAGATATTGAACAGAAGTGGCCCCCAACACTGAGCCCTGGAGAATCCCACTAGTGACCAGCCACCAGCTGGAGGTGACTCCCTTAACCACCACTCTCTGGGCCTGGCCATCCAGCCAGTTATTTACCCAGCAAAGAATGCACCAGTCCAAGCCATGAGCAGCCAGTTTCTCCAGAAGAATACTGTGTAAATACTGTATGCCAGAGGCTTCAGATAGACAATATCCACAGCCCTTCCCTCACCAACTGAGTGGGTCACCTTGTCATAGAAGTAGATCAGGCTGGTCAAGCAGGTCCTGCCTTTTATAAACCCATGATGGTTGGAACTCATGCCCTAGTGGTCCTGCGCATATTGCATAATTTGCCCCTGCAGCAGATCTCTTCCCCCAATTCACCTTCCAGGCCTTCAGTTATCCAGCATCTGTAATGACATTTTTATGAGATTGTTAACAATTTATTTTGAAATAGAAAATTATTTTATGAGTCACAGAGAAATAGTTAATAATCCAGACTTTTTATGTGTTTGCTTTTAAATGTTTTCCCCTTATATATGATAAAAACATTTTGATCATACTGAGGCATAGTTGAGAATTTTTTATTTGAGATATAACTATTACAAAATATGAAAGTCTATTCTATAATTTTTAATCATGAATTTTTGCTCCTCTATTATTCCAATTTCACCACAGTCTAGTTTGACTGTTTTCAAGGGATAAAATTATTCTTTGAAAGAAGAATCAAAACTACTACTTTTCTGCTGCAATCTCAATGAGCAAGCAAGCTCTGTCCAATTTTGTCTTTCTCTGTGTTTACAAGAGATGCAACCCAACAGAAATGTATTTGAGAGTGATACAGTTGGTGCCAAGAGCCCAATACTGATACTGTATGATTTCCAGAGGTTTTTATTCAGTTGGCCCTGAATAGTCCTATGGTCCTCTTTACAGTTTCCTATTGAACATTTTAAACTATACTTTAAATATTCATAGTCAGGCCTGTCCCCTATCAATGTTAACCTCAATAGAACTTCAAGCCTGTTGACGGCCACTTTATGACTTTGCTGCAAGAAAACAGCAGAAAAGTCTTAGATACAAGGGAAAACGCAGTCTTGTATCGTACCTCAATTTATGAGCTCAGTTGTTAATCCTGATTACTTCTAGTGACTTAAACAGTTGCATTGCATTCTTAAAACAGACAAAAATACTTTGCCTCTCCTTTCATTAATTATGTTTGTCAATACACTTATTGTACATTTGTCCACATGTGAAATTCCATGATTTACAGTCATCCTATTATTGTGTCTGTTGTTTTGCACTGAGTTTTATTTTGGAGCAAACCATCTTGTTCCCTCTGAGCCAGGTCAAGGTCTGATTCTGTAGGTTTGTTCAGGAACAGTTCACAACAGGAAGTGTAGGTGCTGCTTTGCCATGTCTAGGTGTCTCTGCCATCCCAACAAAGCACTTCCATCTGTCCTCATGCCATTTGTAAGGTAGAGAACAGGCTGGGATTTTTTAATACAAAAATTCCACAATTGTCACTTAGATAAAAATCACACTTTACCTGAAAAGCTTTGAATCAATCTTCTTCCTATCACATACTTATTCACAATGCCACTGGTGTCCCATACATGGCTCAAAGGGTACATAAGATAAGAGCTACATGTTGTGTGTTCTCAAGGCACTTTAGAGGGTACTGACCTTCACACAGAGCAGACTCAAGGCACTCTGTTCTATTGATCTCCCTGGGTGTCACAGGGAGAGTGGGAGCTTCAAACAAAGTTTACTAAAGCAGCACTCTCTTTGAGCCTGAAGGACAGAAAGAATTCTTTTGTGTATTCAAACTCCCTCACAGAAAGGGGTTTAAATTAAGGTAAACCCTTCCTTAGCCTCAGATTCTGACAACAGTTTAGATTTAAGGAATTTTTAGAGGTATAATTGAATCACTTTGTCCTGCAAGTTCTAATGATGGGCAAATCAAATGTATTTATAAAAAGAATTATTTATTAAGACAAATGAACATATAAAATATAACAGATGAAAGACCTTAATCAGAATTACTTACTACACAATATAATATTAAAATAACTACTAGTAGATTACAACATAAGATAAAACATTGCACTCTATTGAGATACCTATATTAGAGCTAGCAACAGAAAGAGTATTGATTAGGAGTTGAAGATAATTTACCACCAAAACTAAGATAATGTACTTCCTCCACTTACCCCTGGGGAGTAACTCTGAAATAGACACCTCTATTCACAGGAGAAACTCCACATATTTCCAGGAAAATGTATAGAAGACTTCTGCTTTGTGGAAGTTTGGTGTGGTTTTTATATTTGTAAAGTGAATGTCTGCCAGTCAAAATTTCAGCTTATCTTGTCAAATCTCATTTCAAAAGTAAGATGTTTATTGGCAGTTGGGAGATGCCAGAGCCCATGGTGCTAAAATAACTCACTACAATACAGTTTGTACTACTTGAGTTATTTGATAAGTTAACAAACAATAGATAAGATTTTGTGGAAGGAAAGATGTCCTGCTACACTAGGTCTTTGTGCCCTTTGACAGTACAGATACAGCCTAGCTGGAGTTCCTAGGCTGTTAGAGTGACTTAAGTCACCTTCAATAAGTTGTTTCCCTTTCATGTGTGATAGTCTCATAGCAGTTTCTGACCTCACAATGATTTCAGGGGAATAAATATCTCAAATTGAGGGTGGATGTGGTCTTCTCTCCGTGTAATAGGTAATGACCATCAGTTTTCCATCACCCAAGACAAATTCATTAAAGGAGCCAGCTCTTAGGACCAGGTGGCTGCAGAAGAACTGTCCCTGGAGGTCTGGGAAGATCTGCCACAGAAGCCTCATCAAGGTAACAGATGCTGTCTTGACATGCCACTGCCATAGCAAGGGACCCAAGCCTTCTTCTTTAGCTGCTCTGTCTTGCTTCCCAGCCACCATGCCATTTCCAGCTGGTTAAGAACTGTGCTGTGACAACAGGAATGAGAAAGCACATTCACAGAAAGTCTTCTGGTGACTGCAGGCATGTGTTAAATGGCTCAGTGAGTAGACACCACGATGCTGAAGGCAACTGCAAATGGACTGATCTTCATCATTACATTTCATTGCATCAGTATACCTTTATTTATAACATTCGGACTGTATTCCAAGTGCTCAGAAAGAAACCATTATTAAGCCAATAAATGAGAATTTGAATGATTAATTAGTTAATCTAATGCCTTACAGGTATTAACAATGAATTCTTAAATATTCTCCTGGTTAAAAACTAGTGTCTTTATAAAGAGTAACATATTGTACTAGTTTAGAAACAAACCAGTGGAGGAATTAACTCCACAGAAAAATATTGTGAGAGATTCCAAGTCAGAACTACAATTTAATAGGAGAAATTAAAATAAAAGCAGTAATACAGAAAACACCAAACTAAACTGACAAGGTCACAATACAACCTGACACCCTGTTGTTCAGGGTGGTGATAGCAGTCCAGTCAAGTAGTGGCTGCAGTCTTGTTGGAGCAGTGGANGGAAATGGGGTGTCTTGTGTTGTTTTCTCCACTCCTTTTACGTGGGTAGGATGTTCAGTTCCTTCTTTTTTAGGGGCGGGGCATATCACTATGGGATGATGTCATTCCAGGTGGCTTTGATGGCCTATTACTGAAAATGATCCCCCTCAAAGTAGTTACTGCTTCTCAGAAGATGTTGTCAGGGCTGAGTGATTGATGTGAAGATAAAGAGGCATCACCTGCCTCTTATCTAATGCCCAGTTTACAATCTTGGAGGGTGTAGGGTGCTGTGATCAGCTGTTGTGAATGACCCATTGTTAACCACTTGTCAAAAGGTGATGCAGATGGTGATAGAATACATTCTTTTGGTTACACCCAAGATACAAATCAACCTAAGAACATTATTAGGCTCAAATGAAATAGTGACTAACATGAGGGAGAATATCTTACCCTATGTAGTAATGAATTCAATAGGTTTTTACTTTTACAGTTGTTGGCGATTCACTTGCATTGGCTGTCAAGATGCATACTCATACAAAACAGGAAAATACAGTGTCTACAGTTCTGAAGGACAAGGAGGAGGAGGTGAAGGCAAAAAGGATGTTACTGACAGATCAATGCCATAGTCCATTGTACTGCAAGAACACCATGAGTCATTTGCCTGAAAAAGTCAATCAAGTACCCTAAGAAGCAGAAGGTGTTTGCCTTCAAGCAAGTGGCTTGTTCTTAAATCTCTTTTAATTTTTTTTTTCTGTGGAAAATAACTTAATACAGGGCTCTCTAATACAGGGTGCCAAAAAAAAAAAAAGTACAAAAAAGGTATCAATCTCTGCAGCCTATATTTATTTATCACAGTGAGGGAACTGCCTCTTACATCTATTGCTGTTCACAAGGTGGCTTAAAAAGTTTAGAAATTTTAAGAAAAAATGCTGACTAGAAAACCTCTTTCAGCTTGCTTTATTTATTTGTTTATTTATTTATTTATTTACATGTTCCTTATTTAGTCTTTATTCTATTTCTTTTTCCTCAGGCCCATGCCTGTTCCCCCAAACCCAACCCTCCCCACCCAATTTGGCTTTTAGGTTTTTTTAACATTACAGAGTGCTGTTGCAGTTATTTGTATCTGTCAGCACAATGGCTTGGGGGTTATGAATTGTAAAGTGGATATTTCAGTATACATCAGAATTGAAGAGCATAATTCTGTATGCCAAACATAGAAAGTAAAGCTGAAGAATGGAAATGTTCAGCCTTGCATTATTGCCTTTCTCTTACCCTTTTTTTTCTTCCCTTGCCCTGCTTTTCCATACTCTATAGCTTTTGCAGTCAGTGCAGGGTTGGGGTTTTTTTCATTTTATGAGAAAACTTCAACAAATAGGCTACAGTGACACAAGTGCATGCATTATAAAATGTTGCATTTTCAAGAATGGTAATGAGTAGTTTTCTCCCACTCATAGTACCAAATTTAGAACATGACTATTACATAGAGAAAATCACTTTATTTGCACCCATTTCTACTTCTACAAATTACACTGTTTTGATTGTCTGCATATTTTCTGGTTTTTTTTTTTTTTATTTCAGAGACTGAATTGTCAGGTGGCAAGATTACATGGATGTTGTCCCTCTGCTGACAGCTAATTTGAGGTTCTCAAATAAAACATTAATGACTAAAATATATGCATTCAATAAAACATCTGGGAAAGAGACCTGGTTTTGGTTAGGTAGAGTTAGTTTTTTTCTGAGTAGCTGGTACAGTGTTGTGTTTCAGATTTAGGATGTGGATAATGTCGATAACGCTCTGATGTTTTTATTTTTCCTGAGCAGGTTTTACCCAAAGTCAAGGACTTTCAGCTTCTCATGCTGTCCTGCCACTGGAGAGGCTGGGGATGCACAAAAAGCTGGGAGGGGACACAGCCAGGACAGTTGACCCCAGCTGACCAAAGGGATATTCCATACCCTAAGATTTCATGTTTGCATATAAACTAAGAGGAAAACTGCTGGGGGAAAGGGTGAGGCGGGGGGGCACTCTGCTTGGGAACAACCTGAACTTCAGTCTGTTGGCGGTGAATTGCTTTTCACTTGCAACCCTTGTTTTTTATTGTTGTTATTATTATAACTATTATCATAATTTCAATTATTAAACTGTCCAATCTCAACCCACAGGTTTTCTCACAGAAAAAGGCTGTGTGGGTCTTATAAATAGTGCTATAAATGAAACGTAATGCAATACAGACAAGAAAGGATAATCTACACCTTCTGTCAAAACTCAGATTTTTGAAAAGTTAGGCAATTATAATTCTAAAAGGCAACTTAATGTTGCAGCAAAAAAAAAGGTGAAAACCCACTTTGCAAAAATTGCAAAATATTCTGCAGTTTGTCTCAGCCACCTGTCTGGGTTTTTTTGTGGTGTCACATGTGAGAATACTTTCTCAATCAGAATTTATATTAAGATGTAGTGTGAGGCATTTAGTATTAGAGATTGCTAGTTAATTCTTTTCAAAAATAAAAAGGTATTTCAGAGACTTAATGGTTTTCACAGCAAAATATAACTTCTGGTGAAATTTTTGGCACTCTAACATTCACCCATAATCAAGATTCTGATATTAGTTCCAATAGTCTATCTCTTATTTTATATTTTCCAGTGATCAGGAGAAGGGAAGAACTACTTTTTATTTGCTATGAACAAGTCTTCAAGAAAATTTTAATAACATTTTTAAGAAATTGAAGCACTTGGAATTTCATTTAGACAAGTCTTACAAACTTTGTATTTTCATTTAGCTCTAGAACTTTTTTCAGAGTCATACATTCAAAATGACTAGCAAGGAAGTATCCAGAAATGAAACAATGAGCATCACTAAAATCTGAGTATTAGAAAGGAAACAGATAGTGAAAGTCAAACAGCTTTAAATCAGATTAAATACCTAATAATTATTTTGGAAGCGTACCAAAGTCACCATGTTCAAAGTATTTTTAGACCTAACGCCCCAGGAGCTCATAAAAAGGCATGTATAGGTATATGTGTATGTCTATGTGTGTATATATATGTATATAATTCAAAACTCTGTTCATTTAAGTAAAGGTCACTTTTTTTTTTTTCCCAGGGAAGAAGAAGAGAGTTTAAGACTCCACCAAAAGATCCTTCCTGCCAACATGAGGTTTTTCCATGGAGCATAGGGGGATTTGAGTCAAAGAACAGTTCTTGCTTAGCTGGAATTTCAGACATGAAAGACAATAAAAAGACAAAACAAAACAATAGAAGAATTGCTAAGAATACTTCAATTTAATTTATTACTGTATCAATGCATATATTTAATATGAATATTTTTCATCTTATCTACATTTGAAGGCTTTTTGAGAAAGAAACTGCCTTGGACTGCTGCAGGATAATCAAGTAAATAAACATAATGCAGAGATGTTTCTATACCCTCTATTTTTCTACCATTCATGTAAGTAATTCAAAACTATCCCAGTGATAACATTATTCTAATCAGATCACGTCTGTTATGAGAAGGAATAAACTGAAAGGCATTTGCAGCCTGTGTGGGGACATTGCTAGCTACTAGAGACATCCATCCTGTTCTCTTTTTATTTTTGCATGCAATTTTTTTGTCTAGAGTAGGCAAAAGATTCATTTCTCACACACACTACTCAATTATTTATACTCAAAATAGCAGTAATCCTTGTCACTCTGGGCTGTTTACTGCTGTTTCTTTGTTATCAAAAATTCAGTGATAACTACTTTACTAACAACAATCAAAACATTAAAACCCAGTTATAATAGATGAAGTAGTTATGGAGATAAACAAAACAACCAATTTAGATAAATTTAGTGCCTGTTTCTTGTAAGCAGAAACAGGCACTAAGATTTAGTTTTATTTTCCAGGGAAGAGTGTCTTCATCTAAAACTTCAACATTTTATTAACTCTGTTATTATTTTAAGATTTAAGTGAAACACAGCAGCTGTTGAAGGAAAAAGAAATGTTCACATTGACTTGACTACAGGCTCTTAAAGGAAACACATATTTAGTTGTAATACATTTCAGCAATATTTAACAGACATATTACTTCCTTCTGTGTCATTTAATGCCAGAACTTTTTAATGTGTGCATATCACAGCTAACAGACTTATAGAAAGCATTAGATAGATTGGAGAATTGGAGAATCATTAATGGGATGAAATTGAACAAGTCTGAGTGCTGGATTCTGCACCTGGGATGGAGTAATTATGACACAAGTATAAACTGGGAGGGAGTGACTGGAGAGCAGCCCTGCAGAAAGGGATCTGTGGGTGCTGGGTAACAGCAGGCCCCATGTGAGTCAGCAGTGTACCCTGGCAGCCAGGAGGGCAAACCCTATCCTGGGACACACCAACCACAGAATTGCCAGCCAGTCAAAAGACATGATTGTCCCACTGTGTTTAGCACTCGTGCAGCCTCACCTTGAGCACTGGGTAGAGTTCTGGACCCCACCATTTAAGAAAGATGTGAAGGTGCTTGGATGCATCCAGAGGAGGACAACAAAGCTGTTGAAAGTAATGGAAGGTGTATCCTATGAAGAGGGGCTGAGGTCATGTCTGGTTNTATGACACAAGTATAAACTGGGAGGGAGTGACTGGAGAGCAGCCCTGCAGAAAGGGATCTGTGGGTGCTGGGTAACAGCAGGCCCCATGTGAGTCAGCAGTGTACCCTGGCAGCCAGGAGGGCAAACCCTATCCTGGGACACACCAACCACAGAATTGCCAGCCAGTCAAAAGACATGATTGTCCCACTGTGTTTAGCACTCGTGCAGCCTCACCTTGAGCACTGGGTAGAGTTCTGGACCCCACCATTTAAGAAAGATGGATTCATCCAGAGGAGGACAACAAAGCTGTTGAAAGTAATGGAAGGTGTATCCTATGAAGAGGGGCTGAGGTCATGTCTGGTTTGTGGAAAAGGAGACCCTCATTGCTCTCTACGGCTTCCTGAGGAGGGTGCTGATCAACACATTGTTTACAGGAGTTCATTCTACAGAAACAACTGAAGCCTGGGGGAAAATATTCATCAATAAAATGGAACCAGATAGTTCACCAGATCCTTTTGTTTGGATTGATAAGTACTCAATGAGTCCCAGTACACACGATGTAATCTATTGACATGTATATATAGAAATCTAAATACTGGCATCTTACTTGCTGAATTTTATTCCTGCTGCACTTTCCCATCACACGAAGCATACATTTTCTACTCACATTGGAAATTCTCACGTTTAGAGACCATGTTATTAATCTATACTGGACCAAGAAAGCTTGTCAGTATTCAGACTCTTTGGGATTACAGTATATAAAGGTTTTATGTACCACATGCTTGAGGATAAAATTATCTAGCCTTTTTAATTTTTAACCTCTCAACAATGTAGCATATCAGAGCATAAAGGCTGTTGCGCAGAGGCTGACCAGACTGCAACACAATACTGCAGGCTACATGCTCAGTAATACATTTCCTCCTGATAACAGCTTCCCACAAAATTTCAAATCTAATTTTAACCTGCTGTTTCTGTGGTGCTCCTATATCATACAATATTGATATCATATTCCATCAGTTCTATCCACTGCCTTACTGAGCAGCTTCATAAAAAGCTCATGGTTTGCCCCTCAGTCTGTAACACATGGAGAGACTAAGAAAAGTCATCTCTCTGTTGATTTTCATAGTAAGATCAGTAGATCTAACTCACCTGTGGCTTTAATGTATTTTGCAGGCCAAAAAAAAAAACCCTTTCAGTGGAGTTCTGAGGACAGATAATTAAACTGAAACAAAGCCAAAACCTGAACACTTTGGGGACAGATACGAGAAGCATTATGAGACATTATCTGGTGCCTAAAAGGCTAGCCCATAAAACTGAGGCCAGGCGGGAGTA
>VZRZ01001081.1:610-55105 GCA_013398175.1 Climacteris rufus
TTTGTTTATCCTGTGTAGTAAGAAGTTTTACTTAAATTCTGGTCTCTTATGTGTTTTCTTGTGACTATTACAATAAATCAGTCCATGTTGTAATAATCCTGATTGATCATAATTAAAGAACCAGAGCGAATAGGTGGTTTTGGAGTGCAGGCCACTCCAAGAGAATAAAACCCATTTAAACTCTCTCATGTTCATAACAATCCCCAGCACAAGAAAGGTGTGGATCTGTCAAAGCAGGTCCAGAGGAGGGACATGAAGTGGATCAGAGAGCTGGAGCACCTGTCCTATGAAGACAGGCTGAGAGAGTTTGGGTTATTCAGCCTGGAGAAGAGAAACCCCAAAGAGACGCTGTAGCAGGCTTTCACTACTTAAAGGAAGCTTATAAAAAAAGGGAAAGCTACTTTTTACACAGGCAGATAGTAACAGGACAAGGCAGAATGAATTTAAACTGAAAGAGGAGAGATTTAGATTAGTTGTTAGAAATAAACTAATTACTGTGAAGGTAGTGAAATGCTGGAACAGGTTGCCCGGAGAAGTTGTGAATGCCCCATCCCTGAAAGTATTCAAAGTCAGGTTGGATGGGACTCTGAGCAACTTGGTCTAGGGGAAGATTCCTGCCCATGGCAGAGTGTATTGAAACTGGATGATATTTAAGGCCCCTTCCAACTCAAATATTTCTATGATTCTATTATATGATCTGACTTAACAGAGATAAAAATATTAGCCATTCTATTTATTTCTGAAAAAGTTCCTGGTGTTTGGTCAAATTTTCTGAGTTCCTTTACTCAGAAGACAAAGTTTTAAGCCTTTTGCCTCAGTCAGAATCACTTTGTGTAACCAGAGGGCAGTCTGTTGTGTTCACTGAGAGGAACTCAACACCACCTGCCAAGCCTCTTGCTTAAGGACAACTCAGAGCCACCACAAAAGACTCTGAATGTGAATCAGAAAGCACACAGTATGCTGTCACAGTCATACAGAAAAAGGAGATGCATTAATTCGTAATAAATACGAGATTTCTTTGTGGTTCAGAACCTGTCCTGTGAAAACTTTTTTTTTTCCAGTGTGCTTAGCAGAGGCAACATATTTCAGGCTTCCTTAGACAAATTTGTTATACCATTAAATAATTGTAGATCCATTTTTAGATGTAGGAAGTCTTGCAATATGTAACAGAAAGCCTTAATTTTCATTAATTTTATCCTAGTGCTTTATTCTAAATGTTTGCTGAGCAGTGAATTGAGTGTACGATGAAAAGCAGGTAAGCTAAGGGTTTGCTGGATAATCCCCAGGACCATAATGTATTGTACTGTCAATGGTTATTTAATATCTACTTTTCAATAGAAATCTTTGAAAAATTGTGCCTTCAGTTGTTAGCTCTTTAAGTGTGACAGTCCATACCTCTTTCAAAAGCAGTTCCCTATTTTCATAGCAAACTGCAATGTCTATTGTCCTCAAGCTTCATATTCCCCAGAATTTAGCTGTAATAAACTGTTTCATTACTCCTTTAAATTTTCAGTATATTACCTTGGGTTTTTCTGGAGAAAAGCTTTTTGTAAATTAATTTTGGACTGTAATGTCACAGCATCCCATATTTTTCCTGAAATAGAAGTCTTGTAAAATATTTAGGCCCACAGGATTCCTCTTATGAAAGAAAAGTCTGATGTACAGACACATACAGAGACTGAATTAGCAAAGCTGTAATGGATAGGCACTTTCAAGGTACTGAATTATAATCAAGAAAGTCGGTTTTTAGAGAAAGTTAATTTTAATAATTCTATTCAGATAATTTGTAAAATTCATATTTTAAAGGAACTGATAGAAAAGATAGTTTATATATTACTAAATATTCAATTTTCAGTCTTCACCAAATAACGAGAAAAGGACTACTTATTCCAATTCAGCATTCAGCTTTTGTTAAAATAACTTTTGCTACTAAAAAAGGGTTAAGGCTTTGCCTTCCTTCCTTTGCAAAACTATATTTGCAATAAACTTGCCGATTAGAGTATGAAATTATTAAAAAATAAAACCATGACCATTGGTCTAACAAGATCAGTTTTCATTGAGGAACAGAGAAGTTAGCTGTACAATTATCAAATTGTACTGGGCAATTTTTGCATTTAAAAATGTAATTGTTTTTATAAAAATAAGAGTTCTTCGTAATGCTGATTCAAAAAGTGAAACAAAACCAAATTACTGGAACTCCTTTTAGCAAAAACAGCATCTACAACCTCTGTAATTACTGTGAAAGAACAGTACTAGACAGAGTCTGCTACATCATGGTTCCAAAATGACACATTTATTGTGGGTTAATATGAAATAACATTTCATGTTTTCCAGCTTCACATGAAATACCATTATCTTCACACTACTTTTTTTGCAGAGAGAGTATGAAATTCCTCTCATCTGTGCTGAAAATTTACTCATTTTATTCTCTTTATAGGAGACAGTGAAATAATATAGAATAGTAAAGAAAAACTGAAGTTTATAAATTCCAATAATGGAGCTCAAAATATTCTTGTTGATAACAGTTATTTGCCTTTTGTGTGCTTGGAAATTTCCATACACTGGGTCCTGTCAAAACAGAACAACTTCTTTTACTAGTACAAATTAGTGTTTGTTGGTTTTGTTTTTTTTTTTTTTCTTTTCCCCCCCACAAAATGCTGTTGAGAATTTGAAGCAATTCTCAACAGAAGTTTTCAAGACATAATTTTTATTTGTTCTTCAGAGCTATTCCTATAAGTCACATTGAAGAATGGGACATTAATGCAAAGTCAGAACTTTTCTACTAATGAAATAAAAATTATAACAAAATTTATTTCTGTGCACTTTTAGTATCCATTAGCCAGGAAATGAACATTCATAAATGAGTTTATTTAGTCTTTGAGCTGTTGTCTGATTAACCCATCAAAAAAAGGGTCATGAATCTGGAGCACTAGAAAATAAGATCCTTTCTTTGCTCATTGTTAGAGAAACCCTGTCTAAAGTTAAGACTAATGATTCTGTATTAAGGATGAACCTTCATGAAAAGGGACTTGGTTTTGTTTGTTTGTTTGTTTGTTTGTTTTTAAATGATGTCTGTTGTGGCTTGGAGGCTATTCCTAAACCTCACCCTTTGCTTTCTAGTTAAGCTTGGCAAGTTAGTTCACTTCCTTCTCTACAAAACATGTTTCATGTTATTTAGCACTTCTGCAAAGAAATTTGTAATTTAAGATTAAAAAAGCATGGTATAAGAGGACATATTATATATAAATAACTCAATATAGTTCACAATATGCAATTTAACTTCATGTTGAACTGACCTCCATCGGCTGAGCAGATGACCACAATAGGGCTGAAAGGACCATCTCCTTTGTTGTTGTAAACACCAACTTTCACTTCAAAAGGAGTAAGAGGTGGCACACTTTCATCTCTGTAGATGAACTTTGAGACATCTGAAGATGTCACCATTTTTTCCTTCCACCCACGTGTTCCATTGGGTCTGAAGGCTACAATATATCCAAAGCCTTCTCCACTCTGAAACTCTTCTGACACTGGCTGAAAAATTAAGTTCAGAAAATTAATTATGATCAGAAATTGTTTTACTAACTTAGAAAACAGTCACTTTTGCATTATAGGATTTTACTTACCATACCTGGTAAGTAAATTGCCCTCAGAAGGACAATTTCTTCCAAAAAGGAACCTTATAAGAGAGTTTCCTTACCTAATCACCCTCATTACCTCATTGTCCTAGGACTGAATGAGATCTTGTGCTCAGAAAAATGTTTTCTTTTATATATCTCACTTTTTGGTTAATGCTTTAACCAGTTGTCTGTTGTTGGAATAGCCCCTATCAGTTGCCTTGTTAAAAATATAGAGCAATATATTGTGAGTAACATGATGTACAACACTGACTACCATGAGATTCTCTTGGGGTTTAGGTGCCAGCCTGAATAAATTCTGTTCCAAATGGAGTGTTAAGTCGTAGGGATCTAAGCCCGGGGTTCAGCTTAAGACTTAGGATACAGTGGAACAACACTATTTGTTCTAACTCTCAAAAAGTTGTTTCACTTATTTTTGTTGATAAAAACCAACTTAATTTGCTTTTCTCTTTGCATGGGACCTGTGAAATTAGACACTTAAATTGGAACACATCTGCCATAAGCAGGCAGTTAGAAAAGGGTTTTATCTGTTTTAGAGTCTGAACATCACAAAAGCATAAACTGACATGTCCAACTGAATGAATGATCATTTTCATGTTAATTCGTAAATTAGCAGTATCTTACATCCATTATGGACTAGTTTGGGCATTAGGTCGTGTTTAACAGCTGTCAGCATATTGAACCTGTAGGAAATGTCCAGAAATGGGTGTCTAAACTCCTTCTCTTGAAATGCCCATCATAGATGTGGACATATGAATCAGAGCCAGGGCACAGGCAACACTTAATCCTCTCCCCTCCACATTTCAAGTCAATGTCTCATCATCAGGCACTTCACTTGCAGACAAAGCTTTCCACCCATCCTTCTGAAGCTGTGCACTGCACATCCAAGGAAAAAAGGAATCATGAATCCATGAGTAGAGGGTGCAAAATCAAGACAGATTTTGTAAACTAGTCTACCCCCTGGGTCTCTGATTTCTTTCAGAAGAAAACTTTGACCCTTGATGGAGAGGGAGTTATAAAACTCTCTATTAATTCCCCACCTCAGTCACCTGGGAAATCCTATAAAGACACTTAATATGAATATTACATATTAATATATCTTATTAGGGACTAGGATTATGTCCGTTCACATCAGATACAGTTCTAGCCACCTCGTATTTTTGTTTAGGATTCAGCAAATTCTCTCCTAATAAGAGAGATGTTGATATTTACCCTTATAGACTATAAAGCAAATTGAGATACCCTCTGTCTCAGGTGTCTTGGCTACTGGTGATGGAAAAGGCAGATGTGCCAACAGGAGGCAGTCTCTTTAGATATCCTAAAATTGGCCAATTGAAACAATTAGTCAGAATTTGGTGTGTTGCTTAATATCTGAATTTTTCCTCAAACTGGTTAAGCTAAAATTCTTTCCATTATAATCCCATATAATTATTTGATGGATTTTTTCTAGACTATATATACATATATATATATATATGTGTGTGTGTGTGTATATATATATATAGTCTCTGTTCTACTGTGTTTTTTATGATTAGCAGGGAAAGCAACTCCCACTCCTCCAATTGCCCACTGGCATGTTTATTCATCTGTGTTGCATCATGAATATGTTCTCAAGATTCTCTGTAGATTCATATTTCTAATAACAATTAAAATTACTTGTTTATTAATTGAAGTTTGAAAAAATGTTACAAGGCTTTCCTTCCCTTAGCTATTATTTCATCTGGTGTGGTGTTTGTATAAGATTCAGAAAAATAATATAAACCCAAGCAGTAGATCAGGAAGAAAAGCCTGATGAATTAGTAGAACTTCAGAGCTGGTACCATAGTGTCTTCTACCCAAACCTCATAAAAATGCACAGTACTTTGAAATTTTAGAACATGTTTAAGAACAGTACTTTGCATTCACGTGTTGACAAGATTTGTTGTAAGAAACCCCCAGTAGAGTGCTTTTTACTTTGTCCTCAAAGAAGTCAGCATGAAACAAAACCTTTAAAGAGAAAAGTCCCTTACCTCCCACGCTATTACTAATTCATGTCGCCTTCCACTTCTGCCACTGACGTTAGCTGGAGGTGTCTTTGGAACTGTGAGCAAAAAGGAAAAACAAACAAAACCGAAACAAACCAAACCAAAACAAATCAGAATATCCAAGTTATTGAAGTTTTCCCCATAGTAATAGGTTGCTGCAGAAGACATGAGACTGTTAAATCAGATCAGAAATAAAAACATAGCACTCTGTGGTATAGAAAATTTTCTCAGGTTTCATTTCCAAGAACTGTACACTCCAGCTGGAAAACTCAAAGCATAAGCTGAGAATAAAAATTATATTAGAGTAAAAAGCTGCTTAAGCACCATATCTTCTGCAGATTGGTAAAAATTTCAATGTACATATCATCTAAGGTAAAACAGGAATTGCCTTGTTAACATTTGTCATTTTTTAACAGACAACTTGAAATTCCAGGAATCCTGACGTATTTCAGATTTCAGGTAAAATCTTAGGACATAATTAATAATGTCTCTACTATTTTTCAGGTAGAATGTTCATTTAGAATGTTATAATTATTGTCAATCTATTTTTGTATGGTCTATTAGGGAGCAAATTTTCAAAAATTTTAAAGTAGCCAACCTTAAACATCCCTCATAATTCCTTGCAAAATGCTGGCAGCAGTACCACCCACAGTTCTTGAAAAATTGAGATCATCATTATACCTTTAAAGCATATGATAAGCTGATGAAATTCTTGAAAGTAAATTATAACTGTAATCATATTTATAAAACCAGAAATCTCAATTGTTCCATTGGAATTGTATAATTTCTTTTATTTTGCTTAGACCCTCTAATGAAGCTCCCAAATTGACTAATGTCTTGAGTTTATTTACTGTGAGGAGGCAACCCTTGCATTCTTTATTTGATTAAATCTGTCCTAAGATATACACTTTTTCTTTTCTTCCTTACAGCAGTACATACGTCATTGATAGAAATGTACTGTGAATCTTTAAGCATTTGGATTGTATTGCGTGTTGTTTAGCTTACTATGAACTATATAAAGAGAAATATATTTGAATAAATGTACACAGTCTGCTCTGTTTCTTGTGTTGGTCATTGCTAGCTTAAGTTAATGAAAGTGCAGGTTTTACTAGATCCTGTCAGTCCACCTAAAACTTCAGAATTCATTTATGTAGTCACTTTTTGAACCCTGAGCTCTCCTATAAAAGAACATGAGCTTGACTCTGTTTCTTCACATAAATGATGCAACTCTACAAAGTGTATGAATTGATTCTGATTTATATTGTTGGAAATGAAGTCGGTGCCCTTTTAGCTGTGGTTCTTAACAGACTGATAGGGGAGATTTCTAATGTGTTTCTCTCCAATAAACCTATGTTCATAAGATGCCTTTGACTTCCTTCCTTCCTTCCTTCCTTCCCTCCCTCCCTCCTTCCTTCCCTCCTTCCTTCCCTCCTTCCCTCCTTCCTTCCCTCCTTCCTTCCCTCCTTCCTTCCCTCCTTCCTTCCCTCCTTCCCTCCTTCCTTCCCTCCTTCCTTCCTTCCCTCCCTCCCTCCCTCCCTCTTTCACATATACTAAATGATGTCTTTCACAGTAACTCGCTGCCAAAAGCTCTTGATTTCTGTTTAAGCAGATGATTGAATTGCTTTGCAGTTTAACTTTAGCTACTGGGAAACCAGGTATCTATGCTGAACTTGTAGTCCATGTTTCTTCTCCAGTGAATGCCGAGCTTTGGGGTGGCTCATCTGATCTACACGTAACTGGCTAAGCAATGTGGAGACTCTATTGACTGGAGACATCAATGAGTTTAAATTAAGACCTAATCTTGACATGGCAAAAAGGTAATGAAGTTTTCCTTTCAGAAACAGAACTGCCCTCTGGCTTTAAAAAAGGAAAAGAAAGAATGCAATCAGTGTGCAACACTGTGAAAAATATGCTACCATGAAAAAATGCAGATGAAGAATCATCCGACAGTGAATTAACATGCAAAAATTATGATGCCATTTCTAATGGAGCATATTTAAACCTAGCATAGCACCCATTCTTCTCTTGCCTTTCTAAGGTATCTTAGGGTAACTTATAAAGACAAATGAAGTTTTTCTGTAGGTGCCTGCCAAGTTAGAAATGAGAGAGTATGCTGTACTCCTTTGAAGCATCCAACATGATGGACTTATTTAACCTGCAGCATCCTCTTTCTAGAGTTTTCTTGTTAACAGCTTTGCAGACTGTGGCCCTATTTAAATGAATAAACATTAAAAGAATAAAACTGTCAAAACGATGAATTTCTTTTGCACCAAACTAAAATGTACACTCACACAGTGAAACACTTTCAAATGAATAACCATTAAAAGAATAAATGTGTCAAAAGAATAAATTTCCTCTACACTGCAGCAAAGCAGAGTATATGCAGTTAGAGGGAGACAGTTTGAAATGAGTAAGTATTAAGTGAGGAAAACTATTAAAAGAAAACCTTTTTAGCCAGGCACTGAGGCTGTATATCAGCCATGCTTTCAGCAGCATCACCTTTATATCAATATTATATCTGAATTTACTCACTCACGGCCTAAGTTTATTGCCATGCAATTAATGACTTCCCAATCTTTATGTTGTTAATTCTCAGCAGTGACACTCATGGAGATGCAGTTGCACCAAGTACACAAATATGACACCTAAACTTGGCTCCTGGACACAGGATACATGTGCATGGGGGACAGGGACATTAGGAACTCTTTTCTTCAGGGTTTATCAAAGCTGAGAAGTTTGGTATTGTTTCTCCTGAGTAAATACACTCCAGATGGTAGCAAAGAAGAGAGATTGTCTCCTACTGGAAACTGAATTACTCCTTGGCTTAAAAGTGGTCCTTAGGTTCTTAAAATATGAGTGTATCTTATCTTGATCATATGTGTAATTCTGATCAACACCTTCTCGTTAGCCCCTTTGCCAGCTACCCATTATCACTTGTCTCCTGTTTTATCCTTCACCTGTAAGCTCTTTGGGATCATGTCAGCTCTTTTTTTTTTTTTCAGCCATTGGTAAAGTTGGAAGTTAGAAGGCAGGTCTCTCCATCATTCTGTTAATGTGAACAACAAATAGTACTATAAAGTGTGTTCTGAAAGACATTGTGACTAGCTGCAGTTCACAGTAAAAAAAAGTCTAGATGCTGGTACAAGTTGATGCTGAAACTTCCACTTAACGCAAACAAACAAAAATCTTGAAATGAATGTGCCAAGAGTTTGACTCAAATGCAAACAGAAGGATTTTTTTCCTTACTGTTTTCCATTTTCATGAAATTACTGTGCTATGATGAAAATGAAAGTGAAATTAAACTCTATGAATACTTATCTCCTCTAAACCAAACAAAAAACTCATTAACATTTTCTCTAAGAGCAGGCATGGGGAATGTATCCCTCAGCAGTGCTATGAAACATTTGACAAGATGCTTAAGATATAAATGAAGAAAAGGTGATATGGAAAGATAAAGCTTATACATGAAGCCATGGGCAATTGTTTAATAATTCCTGTGTATCTTATCATTACAAGCTAAATGTGGATGAAAAGCAGTGGTTTTTAATTTAGGACAAAATATATGCACAGAACTGCTGTTGTGAGGGTTTTATGCATGGGAACCGTGGTTAGAAAGTGCAAAAAATACCGACAGTGTCACCTATATATTTAAAACTTGTATTTAAATGTAAAACATATAAACGGGGAAGGTTTTGAAACAGTGGGTAATACCATAGTTATGAAACCCCATACATATAGGGTAGATGTTTACTTTCCTTACAGACTTCCACTGTGTCCAAAATTTTGAAAAATGCTCTGTGCTTTAGGGTGATTAAATGAGGTTTTAAAAATTCCTTTTGTTTCAGTCTGCATGGCTGATTTTTTTCTTTTTAATGAAAATGGTGGACTTCAAAGATTACCGAATTGAAAGATATGTGGCACTCACTTTTGGGCAAAATATTGGAAATTATTATATACTTCATTTTGACATTATAACAAATGAATCATAGCCATTTGATTTTGAAAACAGAAAATAGAACAATTAAAACTGGAAAAACAAATGAGTACTTCTGTTTGAGTTGTCAGAGATTTTTAGTTTTAATCCAAAAGTATTATTTTACTTCTAATTTGCTAAAGAAAATAAATAAACATTGTGTTTAAAAGCAGTTTTACACTCCCTGTTTTTACATCAGTGAGTGAACTAAAAAAAGTTTTTAAACTAGCTCTAGATTGCTTTCCTAATAGAAAGAAAAAGAAAATATCACATTGAACATGGAAAAGCTGAAAGTACTTGTAAGCCCGTTCACACTCTTTTTAACATTCCAATCTTGTAAGTAAATTTTTAGAAATGCAATTGAATGAATAGTTAATCATTTTGAAGTTTTTCTGTTCTGTGTTTTGGTTTGTTTGTTTGTTTGTTTTTTCCCAAGGAAATCTCTACTGGCTTATTTCAATTCTGTGTGTTTTTTTCATTATAAAGAGAAAATATAGATTCTTAATTTTGTACTCTGCCTTAATTTTTAGGCTAAATAAAAGTATCTAGCAGCCAAGATTATAATTGATAACAATAGAGTATAATTGATTGCATTATTGCAGTAGACAGCTGTAGATAAATTTAGTCCCTATGCCTTAATAGGAATAGATGAGATAAAGGGAAGACAGAAGAAAGAGTCTTAATAACATCCTGTTTTTAGACTAAGAGATGCTAACCTGAACTGCCTAAATTTACAGTTTTCTCACAAGCAATTAAGTCCAGATGTCCCAAATCCCAGTTGCATACTTTATTCAGAAGGTCTTTCTTACTCTGCTTGAGTCCTGTACTCTTTAATATATTTTTCACATGCATGTTTTTGTATGAATTCTGATATTTTGTCAAATAAAGCAAAATGAAGCAAAATGATGTGGATATTGCTACACTTTTTTTTTTTTTTTTTTTTTTGAGAGAGAAAGTAATAAACTTGGCTTTAGTCCTTTAGAAAGGACCTGTACCTTTGCTCCAGGTACAGTTGCAATTATTTATTTTAAAGCTTTTCATATCTTGAGATACAGATGCGGTTTGAAAAGCAAAGCTTTTTAGCTGTAGAAGAAGTATGGGTGGAGGAGAGAGGGCTTTTCACCAGCTTGGCAAAACTTCTTAATGTGAGACCAGAGCTATAATGCATTAAGTTTTTTCCTCTCAGTTGCTTTCCATTCTCTCTCTGTATGTATGTAAGTGTGTATGTGTGTGTGTATCTCTATGTATGTGTTGCAGTACACATCTAGGAAATGGGGATGTTAAGTGAAAACCCTTTCATGGTGTGGAAAACAAGCCCTCAAGTTGTCACCCTCCCAGAATAGCGATTCACATCTCATCTGCTCAGGAATGAAATGTAAAACATGCCAGCATCTCACAAGTGGACAATACACATATTCAGCTATTGGAAAACATCTCATCTCAGAATCTGAAATTTTGTTCTAATTTCTCTGTATTATTAATATTGTAATTAAGTAGGAGACAAAATTCAGTTCTATTTGATGAGAGGATGATCATATGTGACTGCAGGACTCTGCCTGAATAGTCTCCAAATCACCACAAACAGGACTGAAATCTCAGATGCTGTGGCGTATATATGTGCCCCACAACCAATGCAGTAGCTTTTCTGCTTCCTCTTCCGGTAGCACACACATTTGGATTCTTTGTCACTATTAGTTGGAGCCTGGAATCCAGTGTCTAAGTAGCCTGCAGTCAATGATTACAGTCTACTTTCTGTTCTTTAGTTTTTCTTCATGGAAAAGCACATTTCTAGAAGGCTTTAGTAGATCATGCCATCATCTGCAATTATCCTAGATACAGCAGGTTATCCATCTTAGTTATGATAATGGGAAAAACTAGAACTTCTTTTATACAAGTCACATATAAAACAGTACCCCCAATAACAAAAAAAAAACCCAAAAAACCAAAACAAACCCCCCCCCNTAAAGACCATCTATATATACATACCCCCCCCCCAAAAAAAAAAAAAAAACCAAACCCAACCCACAACAAATCAAAAAACCTGAAAATAAAGCCAATCTAAAAGGGGTAACTTTTTTTCCTGGGACATTCCTTGTTATGCTATGAAGGAATTCTAGCTGAGAATAAGGGAGACTTAATAGAACATAAGGACTTATTAAAAATAAAGCCAGTGTACAATCTGCTAATAGATTGTATTACTTTGTTACCTCATAAAATCAAGTTTGCATACATGATTAACAGGTTAAACTTTGATTCTACTCAATTTCTTTCTCTCCATGTTTCCCCATGAATAGGTAATGTAATTGACGTTTTGCCCCCAGGCTTCAAATGCCCCGATTGTCTTAGTGGAATGCCAGACATGTTTAAATTCATGTTATTGGTTCTTTGCACCTTGTGGACCTGTAAAATATGTATCAAGGCTAGAACTGACAGAAATGCAGCAGCTGGCCGTAAGCTAGATGTGCCAGAAAATTGCAGTATTATCTGTTCCAATGAAAGTAGCAATGAAAAGCAATCATGTTAACTAAATACGAATTAAGTAACAAGAGTAGAGTTTAATTAAAGAATTAAAGCAAGTAGAAATCTGTTTATTATTCTGTTGATTTCCTTACACCATATGAATTATTATTTCCATAGGTACTTTTAGATAATGATCTGTTGCCCTGAGTTTTGCAGTTCTTCAATGTTTTCATTCTTCTGTAACAGTTTCTCATGTATTCTCTGTAAACATAGCCATGTTTTTCTAACTGTGTTCTATTGTTTGCATTCCTTTCTCCTGGGAGGAGAGATTTGATGGATATTTCCTTTGACCAGTGTGATGGAGGGGTGGCAAATTCTACCTCCAATCCACAATGGTATCTAGGAGGATATAAAATAAAGTGCAGGATCTCTACCCCCAGTTTTTTGGCCCACAGTTTGGCTCTCTCTCTTCAACGTGTCTGCGTCTTTCTTTCGTGTCAAAGTGCGACAATGGTCTAATAAGAGATGTTGTTACTGTCTTGGGTAAGCAGTGGTAAAATAAGTGAGGTATGGGGATATAAAAAGACTTTAGTCAAATTTTCTTGTGCCATTAAATTACAGATGTGGATTTCCATTTAAGAGTAAAATAATGGAACCAGAATCACACACTTCCTGCCTCTGTGGGTTGTCTACCCAGCTACGATTCAGCTTGATGGGTCTCAACTCTTACCTGAATACGAGTCACAGTCACTTTCTCAGCTGGGAGATGGATATTTCTGAATTTCCAACCAATGCAGGGACAACCTGTCTGTTTATACTTATGGGCCACATCTACCATCAGTGCAAATAGCAAAGTTATTCTGCCTGGTTCATGAGTAGAGAGGTTGATGCCATGTTCTTTCTGAAAGATGATGTTCTTTTGCATAAATGTCCTTTAAGAGTCGAGAACTATGATATGAGAAATGGGCATCATGCCCATCTATTAGACAGTTTCCCTTGAAGCTTTCAGATAAAAAATTAGTAATAGATTCTGAAAAATAATGGATTTCTGGTTTCTCTGAGAGAGGCAACGATGTGTTAATTTGAAAACCCATATGAAAGCTGTTGTAACCCAATGAAAACTACTACTAGTTTCCTGTCTCTTTCTCATCTGAAAACTATGCCAAGGGTGATAATTCATAAAACCAGTGAAAGGCATTTCAGAATACCAATGTAACAGGCTCTGAACTTCAGGAATATCTGAAGATCAGGAAAAAATGACTGCCTGAATGAAGCAGTTCATGGAATCTCTGACATTTCAAGAGTACCATACATATTACAAGAAGTTTATAATTTTTCAAAGAATTTTGTGTGTAATAGTTAGGTCTTTTTAAATTTATTTGTCTTTTCTTGATTAAATCAGAGTCCTTTGTGTTATTGTTCTAGTTTAGCAACAATTCTAACATATTCTAACAATTTGGAAAGTTATTTCTTGTTTTAATTCATGTCTTCTTCCTCTATAGAATAAAAAATGTAGGCTGCATCTATCATTTTTATTAGCCACTCCGCCCCAAACCCCCAAACCATTTGCAACTGAAACAGAAAACAAACCTTTTATTGTAGAAAAGTCTTTTGAAATTAAGGCAATAGCAACACACTTCTGCTGTGCCATGCCCTATTAGGCAGGCACACCAAATAAATTCAGGTCTTATTTCTTTGAAAGCTGTTCAGTTGTTTTACTGGCACCTGTCTGGATTTCAATGTCATGCTACAAACCACTCTTTTCTAACACGACATTTTTGCAGCTGTTAACTCTGGTAGCAAAAAAGGTATTCCTAACTGGGAAGATGAAAGTGCAAGTAAGCATCAATTATGGCCTTTTTACTATTTGAACTAATATTTAGTTGCTGATTTATTACTCAAGAAGACCTGCATTATTATTAGCTACAGCATTGTTTTTCAGGAGGAGCCCCATGTACTGGAATTCAGGTCATTATTTCTTGAGTTAAAGACTCCATTCTTTCCAATGACAATAACAGTGGAATGTTATCCAGAAATGAATACTAAACACCAGATGAAAATTTGTCATACACTGCATGATTTGTCTTTTCCACAGTTTTGTTTTTACTGATTAATATTATGATATATTAATTTGTTTTTATAGAGGTATCGTTGCAAAAAAAATATTGAAAATGAATATGCACGAAAAAGTTTCATTTGAGTTGTAAGAATATTTTTTAGCAATTACAGGCTTAGTTTGTTAAACATTGGACAAGAAGAAGTAGCCTAAAACATGACAGCTAGATGAAATGTGACATTTTCAAACTTCAGTTTGTCACAGAAACATTAGCTCACAGTTTAACTACATCTGGTCAATTAAAATACTGAACCATCCTTTCAAAAACGGGGAAAATATTCCTCAGTCTGAAAGAGCATAATCCCAGGGGTGCAACATATTACAGGATAAACTTTTCCCATAATGTTTTTGTCCTCTCTGGTATGTATCATCTGAATAAATGGAGAAGTTGTTCAAACCTTACGGACCAGCAGAATTTGCACTGTCAATGAAATATAGTACAAAATTAAGGAAATACTAATACTGGTAGAATAAGGGGGCTGGGGGGGTGAAAATCATTTGAGATGAAAGTACTTCGTGTAATTTCCTCCTTTTCTTAATGAAACAAAGTATGGAGCATCTCAATTTCTGCTATCAAATTACTGAGTTTCACACTGTAGAGAGCTTGAAGATGAGGGTGAGAGTTTGAAGGGAAGCATCTTTGAACTTGCATGAATGGGAATCAAATCACTTCAGTGCAGTTCTGTGATTGTACAGTGAAATTTAATATCAGCTAGCAACTACACAGTTATTTAAAGAAGAAAAAACCAAATATGACTTATTACAACTGCAGATAGGTTTGTTAGTCTTCATCTGAAATAGTGCATCCAATTTTAGGTGCCACAATATAAAAGGCATTGATGAACTAATACAAGTTCATGGAAGGCTACTGGGATGGGGGGGCTGGAACACTTGCCTTGTGAGGAGAGGCTGGTGAAGCTGGGCTTGTTCAGCCTGGAGCAGAGATGGTGGGGGGGGACCTAAAAGCAGCTCCCAGTGCCTGTGGGGAGGTCACTGAGGAGACAGAGATGAAGTCTTCATAGTGGTGCAATAAATTACTTAAAAATTATTCAGTTGATGAAACCTCAAAACAAAAAAAAAAACCTGTCTAAGCACCCTAAATAGCAAAGAAGAATGAAGAATAATCTGAAAGTGTTCTGACATGTAGTTCTCATGTGAGGCTTTGTCCAAATCCTATCTCTATCTCTTTCTGCTTCTTCAAACGTCTCCCACTGCCGAGGTATTTTTCTCAGATTCCCAGTTCTTTATCTCCCTTCATTCTGCCCAAGTTACTGTCAATGAATCCAAATCTTGTGAAACCATTTTAACTGCTAAGAGACCCAAATAGGATATTTTTTTTCTGATGTCTCACAGTACCATCCTAATCAGAAGTATAATGAAATTTATTTAAATATAATAACTGTTCACGGTAGAGTGTGCATGACAAAGAAATACTTAGAACACAAGGTATTTCAAATTAAGCAGCTTCTTATGGCTTCCCTATATTCCATGCACCTTCAATGAGAGAAGTGATAAAAAATATGGGGAAAGAGGCTTCTTAGGAGCAGTTGTTTGAAGAGACTGAGAAGCAGCCTAAAATTTAAGAGCATTGGAAATCAATCAGACAGAAGGCAGCAATGGCTTAAGTGTAAGATGAAAACTATGGCAGCCCAGATGGAGTAGGAGAGTGGGGAATACTTTTATTTAAAATTTATGTAAATTATACAATATTCCTGTAATCAAAACAAACTGGCTTCCCATTACAAATAATATCACCCTGGAACAGTGATGACTGGACACACAGATGTGTACCAGTGAAAAGAGATTAAGTCTATTATTGTATTAAAGCAGTTCTTGTTTCTCATAGTGCTGTAAAAATAACCTTTTTATCCTTTCCTTACCTGCTTCATTGGTTCTGATCACTCGCGATGGTGCACTTGGGTCTCCAGTCCCAATTTTATTGGTTGCTACCACTCTGAACTCATACTCCACCCAAGGGTTCAGTTCCACAGCCATAGCAGACTCCATGTCACCACTTATCAGATCTGGAACTGCAGACAATAAAGAAATGTACAGGTCACTCAGAAATCTGCAGCTTAGGTGCAGTACCTCAGTATCAAGTGGACTTTGTGATACAACACTAGAAATGATCGACATCAAGGATCTAATATATCAGAAATCGCAGCTAGGCTTTTGGCACTGTAGTACTCCTGAAAAGACACAGATTGAAGGATTTAGGGGAGAGCTTTCTGCTTATTCACAGATGCATCATGGCAGGTGTCTTTGTGCTGTCCTTTCAGAGCTGTTGCTAAGTAACACAAAAGGAATGAAAAAAAAAATCAGTGCTTTTAATTTGTCATTGTTTTCTTAAGAGTATCTGTTCCTGTAGTTGCCAGTGGTTATTATTGTGGTGGTTAGGAGTTTAGAACAGTCTACTTGTGCTCTTTGAAAGTTTTTCTCACCTGTTTTTACGGTCTGCCAGCCAAGAGAAAATGGACTGCGTGCTTGCAGATTGTAGAGAGAGATAGGGCTGTGATTGTCTGCCCCAGGACTCCAGGAGAGTGTTGCTGTGCTGTCTGTAATTTCCTCCACTATTACAACCCCTGGGGGACCAGGAGGACCTAGAAACAAAGTGGAATAATCAAACAGACTACACCGTCATCATGGATGTGCAGCAATAATATAGGAGATGCATTCTGTAGGGACCCCATGGAGTTCGATATCCATGAAACACAAGAGTTAAAATACATAGTACTACATCATGGAAATACCTCATTTACATGACTTCTGATGGTTAAATTGTGATTGTTGCTATTCTTTACATGCTGCGTGAGTGAATGTCAATTAGCTTCACAGAGTGACAGCAGAAGAACTAGAAATAGAAACAGATTAAAAAACACTCAAAAACTCCGTTATAATTGTTCTGAACCTAAAATTAGAGAAAAAAAGGAGGAACTTTCAGAAGCACCCAGGGTAGACTCAACAGTCACAATCATATCTTCTCTTTGCGTGAGACTTGTCAGCAGGAAAGACAGATAGTAAGCAAAATGAGGCACAGAGCCATGTGCTTCACGACAAACAGTAATATTGCTAATAACTGAATGAAGAATACAGTATTCATCCTTTTTCTTAAATTCACTCATTCAGGGAAGCTGCTTGGACATAGTGGAAGTCCATCAAATGTTTGGTTGAAAGCTACTAAAACCAAAACAAAAACCCAAACCCAAATATTTTGAAAACTGAAAATTACTATGGGACCATTAAAAACAAACAAACAAAAAAAACCCCACCAGAACTTCTTTGTTTGAAAAGTAAAGGATTATTTTATCCATTTAGCTGCCCTAAATGAGAATTTGCTAATCACCATTTATATAGGCTATGTCACTGCTGAAGTAAGTGAGGTGTCTTGTAAGAAATGTGACTACAAAGAACAATGTAGCTGTAACATCCTACTTCCATCCATAATTTTTCTTATTTAATTTGTCTTGATAATTGATATGACTGGTGTGTGAAAACATTGTCCATTTCCACTTGCCAAACTAAATTGGAGGTAAGTTTGTCCTGGTTCAGGATCCTACTCCATTATTGTTTTTAACCAGATGTTTAGGGGAAAATGTGGGTGTCTGTCAAGTGTGAATGCAAAACAAACTTCTTCCTTGTGATTTCTTATACTTAAAAGCTTATATAAGTAAGCATGACAGAACTTGATGCTTCTATAAAATATTCATATTATTAATAGCTAAATTATTTATGAAAAATACAGGGGGTTTTTTTTGGCATCCAAGGCCTTTCTAATTATTTTCCATCCTCTTGCTACTGAAAGCGGATGTTTTGCTTCTGCTCCTACACAGATGGAGGACTGTGAAATCAGAAATGCACTAATGGATACTTTCTCCCAAAATGGAACTGCAGGAAGGGTGATGATGGAAACAAAAATTAATTAATAGAAAGCCACGTATCACAAACTGTAGTGGAGTAGGACCTTTGAAAACCTTAATTCCTCTGAGCTGTGGTGAATGCTGTGGTCTCACTTGTTGAACTGTGAGAGTTCAGCACCTGCAGATCAAGGTGACAAACACAGGGCTCTGGTGCCTCCATTTGAAGTGGAAGTTGCAGTCAGTATTTCTGCACTACTGAGTTCAGCATTTTTATATTTTAGTGCTATTTCATGCAATCAAATATTTTACTGGCTAGGTTACTTACTAACTTACTAAGTTAGTCCATGAGTAGAAACAAATTTATCTGAACATCAAAGGCTAAAAGACCCCATGAACTGAAGTATTTGTATATGCTGTGATTTTTTGTCATTTGCAGCTGCAAATAGCTTTGTGTTTCCAGTGATATGCCTTCAACAAAAACATGTTTACATTAACTATGACAGCATTAGGATCAGAATTTTGTAACAGTTGGGCTCAATATCTTCAGAGTGAAAGAAACATTGAATCCTATAAATGAGAAAGCAAATTGATCTATTCACTTGCCTCTATTTGCTAGGTAATGATCTACGAGCAACTGATTGACATTAAAGTGTTGGAAATATATGGCATTTAGAAACAATAACGACAAGAGAAATAAGTGTTTGAAATTCACAAGATTCAACTCAGTAAAGTGCAGTACTGTGGATGTATGATGGAAGAATGCTGTCTCCAGAACACACTCCAGTCTTCACAGGAGCCCAGGGTATGGCTCTGAGCCACAGGAAGAACAAGCTTTTCCACTTCCATGGGTGGTGAGCGGTTTCAGTGCTGGGAATCTTTCCTCTTCCCTTGCTTTGCCTGCTCACCAGGCTTGACTTAACTGCTGTCAGTGCCTTTCATCAAGTCTCAAACTGTGACTGGAATAAAATGGTGCCACCCATTGGACACCTTGCAGCTCTTGGCCTTCTAGTCCCATTTTATTTGCAGTGGAAATGTCTTGCTTTTCTTCCTGGGAAAAACATGGCAGAAAGATGTGTCCTCTGCACTCCTGCCTTCCTGCCAAGTATTTGTTGTTCTTTGCTGGGAAGCACCAGCTTAGATCTTTGTCTCAAAATAGAAAGTCCTGGGGCTAATTTAATAAAATAGGGTGATTCTTCAATCTCCATCCTTTACTGTTTCAGGCTATCTGTTGATGTAGGAAAATATTAGTGAAATTTTTATTTGTAGCCATGAGGGAAAGTTTAGAGGAAAGCTGGGATTTTGACACAATCATATGCTTTTACTGGATTGAAGCCCTAGGCCCAGAATTATATAATGGTTCCAAGCACAAATAAAATTAAAGGGAAATATTTTAGTACATTTCCTTTATGACAATATTTCTTCCATATATTCTCAATATTAAAGAGTTTCTAGCCACTATATTATAACAAAAGAACATGCATCTTGCTTACATTAAAGGATGTAAAATATATTTATGCAGACATCCTCTGCTAAATTCTCAATGTATTTTGTTGTCAAAGTTCTCTCATGTTTTTTAAACCTTTTAATGCATTCCTAGGCATGACAATATGTCATTGTGATTTCAGAGATGTGTATAATCTGCAGGGTGACTGCTAAAAAAGCATTTCAATTTCCAACAGCGGGCATTCTTGAAAGTGGATTAATAAAGGGCAAAAGCCTCAGTGATGACAAACATATGACAGTTAGCCAGGACATGAGTGCTATGCAGATGCCTCTCATTTTTGCACAAATTTCATTAAATTTGATGCTTGGATGTAATCATTCATGGTGTCAGTCAGATGGCTAATGCAGAAAGGTTTTTTCCCCCAAAGGGTGTGTTATTGCTCAGGATCTCTAAAACTATGTTTTAGCTGAGAATAGCCAATTTAAGAAAAAATGCATGGTCTGTTCAAACACTAATCTGGAAACTACACAGAAAATGACTGGTCATAACCTCACTATAGTGCAGTTGACCTTCATGAAGACATTTGGGGCTGTGGTAAGCTCTTATACAATTCTAGGAGCACTGGGAACCCACTGTCAAGGATATTAGTCAGTTATCTCCTATCAGAGCAATTCCATAGATTGATACTTCATTTCAGGACATGCATGACTGCCTTTTGGCAAATTTGTTTTATGTGTCTTTTTATTGTTGAAATGATCATCCTGAGAGGTCGTTAGATTGCTTGCCTTGATACAATGTTAATGTGAGAATTCTTGAAAAACAATTACCAGTGTAGTCATTCAATGTAGTCATTCAGTGAGGCAGTGCCCTTCCTGTGAATCCCAGAATACGCGCTGATTTACTCCACTGCTGCCTGACCAGGATAATTCTTACTTCTACCAAACAACTAAGAAGCATCATATATAGTAGTTCATGAACACAGATTCCTTGACCTGAAGATTTTTGCTTTTTCAATGACAAGTGCACAGGTTAGTCATCAAGAAAACAAGAGTTCAAGAAGAAATAGAAGAAGAAAGAGGCAGTAACTACAGAATAGTGGAAAAGGCACATAAAATTGCTGCATCAAACTGGAGCTTGACTGTTGCAGCATAAATCCCTCTTGCTGCACCTAGCTATGACAGACAAAATGTTCACACGTGGTAGAGAAGAAGAGGATGGAGAGAAAATTTGATGTACAGTAGATGCTAGAGACACTGGTCTTAGTGTATACATTCATAACCCCAGTCCCTTTTTGTGTGGGTACCCAGGTGGTTTCTGTAAGGTACATAAGGGCCCTGGGCAGAAGGAGAGGTTATAACCCAGCCAGGGTCAGGATATACAGGGAGATTAGGCCCAGGGTTGGAATGTAAGAAAGAGAAGACATTGATTGACTATTTCAACCTGAATAGTCTCATCTCGTTTCAGAGATGAGGGTCAAGAGAAATCTCTGGTATCCTGCCTGAGAAGTCCTTTAGGGGTACCTATGTCATGTTGTGCTTCTTTGCTCTGATGACTTCTCTCCTTGTTCAAACATAGAAATAGTGAATTTCAAAAAGGCAATGTGGAGAGCTGCTGATTGCTGTGTGACAGTCCAGAATCTGTCAGCTGGATCTTGAGTAGTGGCAGTTTTGACACAAAATGTATGAATAGTGCAGGGAACTTGAATTTCGTGTAAGGTGTAAAAGCACTAGTAGTCTGTGAGTTGCATCATGGATGACATTGCTAGCAGGTCCCAAATAGAGTGAGAGACTGGGATTTGGAAATGTCTCTTTTGCTTGGCCTGCTGACTACCTTTAGCTCTGTAGGGCATCCTTTGCCAGCTGCCCCAATTCTGGTCCATGCAGTTTCCTTCACTCCCTGCAGTCCCTGTGTGGGCACCAGCACTCCCAGAACTACATGAATCTCTTTTGGTCACTGAGTTAGTAAACATCACCACATCTGATTTCTATTTTAATACTTGTTTCTAGGCACTTTTTTTTGACTGAAGTTAGTTCATACCTATAAGTTGATGTTTGTAAAAAAGCTTCTTAGAACAAAGGATCATTTATAATTGATTGAAAAAAAAGCTTTTAAAATATATGAATCTCTTTCCCTTTCACACCATTAAAATATTATTAAAGAAAATATCACATTGCTGAAAATGTTTTGGTCTGGAGTCTGTGGGCTGAAGGGATGATCCTCCATCTACAGTATTATACTGTCTTCCAATGTTGAATGACATTGGATGATGTGTCAGATGATACAATGAAGAGGGCCGATGTACAGATCTGAACTCTAGCCCTGATTGTATGTGCTCTTATGTTGACAGACAGGCCCTATCATAATACCAACCCTGTGAAATTATGATTTTTCCAACCAATGCTTTGGCACAATTAATGTGTTACTGTGGGCTGGAGCAAATCCTAACAGAAGAGAGAGACTGGGAATGTAGCTGTGTGAATGGAAACTCTGCTGTACCCACTGGCTTCAGGGAACAGTTCTGTTTTTTGAACATATTCTGTGACTCCAAATAAAGGGGTCTGTGCTCAGGGCATCTTCCTGGCCTTTGCTACAGCTCAAATGTAATTTCAAGGACCAACAAGAATCTGCTGACCTTGTTTATGTTCCATTTAATAATGTGTTTGAAGGCCTTTAAAGCCAAGGACTTGTCTTTAAGTTTTATTGGCAATATCACCACAGAAAGGAGCAGGGTGGTCAACCCAGCCAGTAGTTCCTGTGTTATATTTGCTCCAGGTCGGTGGAGTTCAGAGGAAATATTACTTCTCAAAAAATAAAGCATAAGAGTGGATTTGTTGCTTAGATTGCTAGTTTTGCCAGTCTATAAGATGAATAGCTTTAACCTTTTTATTTTATTTTTAGACCTCTAAATGTGTACTCAAACCACAGACTGTAGGCACAAAGATTTTCATCCCTTCACACCACTGGTTTGTTTAATTTCAAGATCTTATGGCTTGCAGCTAGCTGTTTGATCTTAATGCTCATTTAACTTACAGTAGGCATGCACACTGCATTTGGTTAGTTCTCAGGGCACAGTCTTAAAATACATTATACATTGTAGAAGGAAGCTGATTTTCATGTCAATTTTAAAGAATCTTCCTGACTTTTTTTTTTAAGTATTTGTACTGGTCAAAGGATTTTAATTAGCTCTGCATATGCTAATGAGTTTCCAAGGGTATACAGCATTGATGCAGAGAATTAAGACGACTGGACTGTATTTTTTTTTTCCTCTGGAAAATCACAGTGTCTGTTGACATTCCTAATAATAGAAAACACAATTTGAGTAGTAGGAGTGAAAAGAATAATAAAAGCAAACAACACTGAGCAAACTATTACTAAAATACCCAGAAAACCTAAATCTACTAAAATCCTTAAGTGTAGATGAACGAAATAGTACTGGAAACAAAGCCAACTGTATTAATGTTTAGAGAGCACAGGCCTACTTGTAACATGACTGATGCCAATAAATTCTTTCTCCTAAAGTATAATTTATAATATATATTAAATATAAAATATTTTAAAAGATACCTTTATAAAATTATAAAATCATTAAATCACTAAGGTTGGAAAAGACCTCTAAGATCATTGAGTCCAATTAACTTAGACCCATAGTGTTCACCACCAATGCCACATCCAGGCACCACTTCCAGTGTTGGTGATTCCACCAGTTGCCTGGGCAGCTTATTCCTGTGCCTGACTACCCTTTCAGGGAAGAAATTTTTCCTAATTTCTAATCTAAACCTCCCCTGGTGCAACTTGAGTCCATTTTCTCTCATCCTGAGACTTGCTACAAAGGAGAAGGAACTGACCCCCACCTCACTTCAGCCTCCTTGCAAGTAGTTGTAGAGAGTGATATATGCACACATATAAAAACATATAAATGATTAAAAGGACTAGGATGTGCTGAAATTATCTTTTATATGATCATTGATAAATAAAAGGAAAGATGAATAAATAATTTCTATGCATTTTATTTATTTGAAATATTTTTTACTTTAGAAGATGGCACGTTTTGTTAGCTAGCACCTCAAATTCAAATCTTGCAAAAACTTGCCTGGCTACCACATTATTGTAGTTTTGCACTTCCCTGACAGAGACCTAATGGTCATCTTCTTGGCTACACTGCCTCAGACTTAGTTACCGTGTACCATCAACCTTTGCTACCATTACACTGTTTACATCACAGAAAGTCAAACATTGAATAAGTAATTTTGGCAATAGTAGCCTTTGCTCCTTTGCAAGTAGGTGGAGAAATCCTAAAAAAAAGAAAATTTGGACAGGACATAGTTCCGTAGACTGTTGTAAGGCAGTGTGTAATGCAGCATCAAGCATCTGTCTGAAGCCAATACTACTTATTATTTTGGTTATAATGAATTGCAAACCATCTTTGTAAAACTAATTTACAAATAAGGGTTGGTGGAATTAATTTGACAACTTAATGTTACTGAAACCACTAAATTATTATGATAAAAAACTTTAATTTATTAAATAAATATTAAAATACTGGAAACTTGGTACCATTTATTAGGCACTGAAGCTTTCACAGGTGTAAACCAATCTTTTAGCTTCACAACTTTGTATTCCTAACTCAGTAATGGTGCTTCTAAAAAGAAATGTCATGTGTGAAATGGATAACTGAAAAATAACTACTCTGATGTTTCTGGTGTCACTATCATCTCAAACAATATGGAGATTTATATAGCAAAAATCACTCACTCTGTTCTAAATGTTTGAAGTAGTGTCCCCACCCCTGTGAGATGAGTTTTATGGCAAATTTTGCACCAATCCTCTTATCTACAAGAAACTCACTGTTCTTGGGTATTGCTGCTGAACTAGGACTACTACTCACCTCAGTGTATGTGGAAGGGATCTCTACTCTCAACTATAGGAAGCCTCATGATGACTTTTCTGAAAGCATGTTAGACTCTTGTGTGGTGTTCCCAACCTCCACTATTTTTCTTTGCTAATTTACAGATGCTTTTCTGCAGCCAACCCTCCAAACTTGCAGAAGAAAGAGCAAGGAATATACAATAAATGGCTTTGGTAGGAGATTTTTCTACTCAAGCTTTTCTTTATTGCAGCCTATGGCAAAGCAGTGGTTCAAATGAGTTCATTAGGAACAGTGTGTTTTAAGAGAAAAGGGATACTTTTGGTCAAAACTAAATGTAAGAAATAGATTTTTGCTCTTATCTATGATGTTCTTCAAAACCTCCCAGTCACTGAGTAATAGATTTTGTACTGATGAGTCAAACACAAACTGAAAAATACTGTAGCTATTTAGAATGATGTAAGGCAGTAAGGGTCAGTCCTTTCACGGTGTCAACTTTTCTATGATAAAAGTATTATGTGTTCTAAATGTCTTTACAATGAAACATAGTTCAACCATGGGATCACTAAGATATCTTTTGTAGTGAAAGTATGAAAGCACAGATAGCTTCAGATTTCAAAAACATGGTGGGAAATAAGGATATAATAAGCCCTTTTTGGAAGACATGCTTTAAGAAACAAAGTAATTCACCAATCAGGCATTGACTCAAGTAAAACTGACACATTGCTGGCTCCAAGATGACCTGAGAAAGCTGTGAGAGACTGGTGTGTTTGGTACCCATGTTTGTGATCATAATCATTAGTGTCAGAACACGGCATGCATATTTCTCCTGTATTGGGTTGGAGCCTTCTGCTTAGGTAATCATGTCTTTGTGAAAAATTCGTACAGAGACAATTCAATCACTGGTGTGCCAAGGGAAAACCAACCAAGCCGTAGCATTCTGCTATTCTGCTCCTCTGCTACTTAATATTCACTGCAAACTGAAGATCTGGGTGGATAAGTAAAGGCTGGTAGCCAGAAAAAGCACATCATTGGAAAACTATTCTTGGACTGATGTCAAGGACAGGATTGACATTCATAATAATCATGAATCACTTCTGCTTATTAAATGGCTCTTGATTTCTTATGCAGAGGGAAGCATTTGTTGACTGTGTAGCGAGTATCTATATTCGCCTGTAAACATTCTTGTTTGCATGGCAAACAGGTATTCTGTATTTCCTTGAGTGAGCAAACAACAGAAGACATAAATGAAATGAAATCAGGTAATGACTTGGGTGCCAGGAATGTGAGTCCATAGCTATGATTTCTGTTGTATTCATTCACTCCACTCAAACAATTTCTTTGATCATTAGACATACATAATTTCTGTCATGGGATTGCACTTGAAGCAGCACATTTGTGCAGGCCTGGTGCCAGAATAGTTACCAGCTTCTGTAAAAAGTTATTTTTGCTTTTGGATGTCCTTGAGTTGTACCATCCTATATATCTTCTTCTGCTGTTATGGGCTCTGATGACTGTCTTCCAGAAAAATATTGCAGCAGCTATTAAGGTTTTACCACGATCTGCATCACTGCCCCAGTGGAGGGCAACCTGTTGCAGACGGTGCCTGCCTTTTATTTAGCTTTTCCCTTTTCAATAAACAGTTGAGTGTATTGGCTTAAGTCATTGACAGAGGTTCACCTGAGGGAACCTCTGTTCGATTTTAGAGCAGGAGTCAATTAAGTGAAAGAAGCAAATATTTGGGTTGCTGGAGACACCCTAAATTGTGCCCTACATATCCAGGTCCTTGTTTGTTTGTCACCTGATTTCTCTGCTCCTGGCTCCTCTGACTCAGAAAGAGGCTTGAACACATCTTGATCCCACCTAATTGCCACCTGCAGGTATGGCATGCTTTTAAGGAGATTTTGAGTCTGAGTCTGAGACAGATAAAAAGTTATTCTACTTCGTAGATGAGCATTGCAGCTGCTGAGCTAAGCTGGGTGCGATTGGCATAGCCTCTTCTGCCTTAAATCAATTCTGGCCTTTGATCTGAATCTTCTCTCATCTTTCCCGTATTCAGAGAGTAGAGGGCCTCTCTGGGGACCTCTACAGAATCAATGTGTGTATCTAGAGGGGATGGTGGATCTCAGATGGATGAATAAAAGATCATGACTTATTTTTTTCAGGTACCTGATGATAAAAACAACCTGTGATGATGAACTGCAGAGAATTTTATAAAGCTATATTTTGGAGAGGAAATGTTTTTGCAATTTAGGTAGTAACCTACCTGAATATAAACAGATGATGTCAGGTATGTCAGGACAGCCCACCTTTGAAGATCACTGTTGACTGGCATGAGACTGCCAAAATACTTCTCACTCACAACCCACTCCAAGATTAAAATGCAAGACATTTAAGCTGGAAAGCTGATGTACTGTCTGACAGGTCCAGCTGCTAGCAGAAGACCTCTTCCTAATGAAACCTACATTACTGACAGCAAAGAAATTGCTAGGGACCACAAAAATTTTCTTCTTACCTTAATATACATAGTTTATCCACATTTTCAAAGCACCTAGAGGAGTATTTATATTTTGGTTTAAGTATTAAGTGCTGATGGGACTTGAATCCCTATTTTGTCCAAACATGATCTAAAACATCTTTTCATATGTACTTTTGAAGTATTCCTGAAAGGGATTCACTAGGTAACTGTCATGACTGAAACAATATTAGATGTGTATTTCACTGCAACTTACCTAAATTCAAGACCTATGAGGTAGTGAATTTGAAAATTTAAATTTTGGTTTTAAAATATGTGTAACATATTAGAAAGTTGAAGAACAGAAACTTGTTGCTGTCTTAATTTCCTTTGTTTTTCACACACACACACACATACTCACTCACGCACACACACGTGTATATATGCACTAAATTCAGAAATCTTGCACCATTAATTACCTTCTTATGGGTAACTAGACCCAAAGGAATTGAGATTTACTTGACACTGTTTATTTGCTGTTCTTCATATTGTCTTTCATTGGTGTTATTTTTGGAATTTAACTTTCATTGTATAATGCAGAGCAAAGAACAAAGGAAACAATAGTGACGCAGTTCGTTTCCTGGCATATATTCAAGGGAATTTTCCATAGAACAACTAGCAAAAATGATTTCAAAATAGATAAATATTGTTTAAGGATACTCCATGCTTTCCCTACAAAAAATGATACTGAGACATTGCACTTCCTTGAAAATATGGTGATGAATGTCTGTTAAAGGCCAGGATTTTAATTATGAGCAACAGAAGCCTGCAAAGTTAGTTTTTCTTTCCTCCATCTGAGGCTGCAACAAAGTATAATACTCTTCCAAGTCACTTGCAAATAAATTCTGAAAAACAGTCCTTTGACTTAAGAATAATGAACCAGTTGAATACATAGTTTAGGATAAATTTAGTCAATTTGCTAGTAGCAGTAATTCTGATATTCACGAATATCTAAAAGAAGGAGAATGAGATTATTTAAATTTAATTTATACTCTATGTCCAATTTATTTCCTGTAGAAATGTTATAAGAAGAACAATCTTTCAAGGAAAAATTAAAATGATATATTAAAATACCAGATGAACCTTACAATAAAAGTAATGATTGAAATGGAGTTATATGCTGGTATGATATGATCAGTATTCAACACTGGCATCTTCTGCAGAGGCAAAAGGAGAGAAAGTAAGGTCAGAACAAGGATGTGCTGTAAGTTTGCTTATATCAGTACATATATGAGTTCATAACAAAAATTCTGCCATCTCAGTTTGGCTACAGGCTGTAACATTTAAAACAAAAGGATGTTTTTAATATGCATAAAGTGAAATTATTTTAAATTATAAACTGTAGTGGAAATAAGAATAATATGTCTTTGGATTACAAACTTGACTGCATAGTGGCAACAGGTTTTCTTCATAAATGATGACTTTGTCAGGTGGAATTCTTCAGTATTAACTGAAATATTTATTGCAACCTCTGTGTCTGCTGATTTCTTCTCCTAAGCAATGCCCAGTATCACCAAGAGCTAAACATAAAGAAGTTTGAAAGTGCTGCAATTTGGGATCATTGGTGTCAAATTGCACACCACTGAATGCACTCCATAGACTGAGATAGGGAGAAAAAAAATTAGAGATACTGAAATGAAAATGAAGTTCCTGTAAAAGTATAAGAGATAGATTAGTCTCATAAATATTTTTAATTTTTGAGCTGAAGTCTGTAAGAACTAGTTGTTAACAACTTTAAACTGAATGTACTTTAAACATTTTCTGCAATATGAAAAAAAAATTTCTTACTCTATCCTATAATTATCCAAGCATAGAAACAAGAAAAGGAGAAAATTGTAAGCAAAGTATATTTGAATTTAAATTCCACTACAAAGCAGTTATAGTTTTTATTTCAACAGCACGGTGACATGGTAATGAGACCCACATAAATGCATTCTCATACTGTTTACAATGCCTTTTTATTTTTCTTTAATCTCAGACTTCTTCCTCAGAGAAGCATTTAATTTCTACAACAAATTCAATAAACTAATTTATATAACCAGAATTCTTAAAAAATAATTTTGTAATCAGTCTATTCTAGATAATAACTAAGACCTTTTTGTCACAAGAGTTCAATTTAAAGTTGAGATTGCCTTGCCCATACATCCACAGGGCCTCCAGCTTCTGTCTGAGACAGACAAAGGTAACACAGAAGGATGCATAACCCACAAGGATGAATCAGATTTCATAAGGCAGCTAAAATGGTATTACATGGCTGTGATGAGTCAACTGAATACAACCATCCCAGCAGTGCCATAGCTCATAGAAATCTGATGCTCTGCAAAGTGTCTTTATAGAAATATTTAATGATTACTTTCATGAAAATGTGAAGATCCCTGCAGTCAGCTAGAAACATTCTTCATCATTTAATACATATATTTGTCCTAAAAGTGATGGATAGGAATACATCAAATCTAAAGACATTGTGGATTGTGGTAGAATAAGTATTTTTGAAAGATTATAATATCTGAATAATTTTGATTATTTTTTTATCTGGAGTTGTTAAAATGTTGATAAAATATCTACCTTGAGTTATTATTTTAAAAAATGTATAATCCACAATAAGACTATGCAGCTGTGCTACCTAACAGAGATCCATCTCTCTTGGCATTGCATGACCCACTAGCTGTTTTGCCAGCAAGTCAACTGCAAGCCTTCAAGTCCCGTCAGGCACAGAATACACTCGTGTGCACTCACACACACACACAAGTAGTGCAGAGTGCAGAAATACTCTGCTTAATGGAAGGCACAGATGGTTCGAGTGCCCTGCTTTACTGTAAATAGTTGATGTCCTCAATATGATCTGGGATCCTGCAGGAAAAGGACTTTGTGTTCCTGTGCATAGTCAGGAATGTTAAATGATAGGTAAAGCAATTTAACAGATTATAGGACTGGGTCTAAAGATGCAGTAAACAATTGGTGGTAACAATTCCATGTGTGAAAAAACCCCAAATTCTTGTCATATTATGGGGCTTTTGTTTCATTGTTCACATCTATAATTTTACAAAAGGCTGCATGGCGCCTCCTCTTAGGAAAAGAATGAATGTTCCTAAACTGCTAAAGCTGAAAGAATGGCTTGACCATAAGATGAAATGCAAAGCATCACATAAAAAAGCAAAGAACTCATTATACTTACCTTACCAGGTCTGTGAAGACTAATTGTCTGCTTTTTAGCTAAACTGATATACCTTTTGTGCTATTGCCTCTCTTAAAACTTTGTCCATTAACCAAATGTCTGTTTTTTCTCTTTGCAATGTCTGCAGGTCAGTTTATGGTGAAATTGCTTTCAAAGACAGTAGGTTAATCACAAATAGCTTCAATAACATAAAGTCTGATGACCAGTGCATGACAAAGGCATCCCTGAAGCTCACGTATCTAAGTTCCCTGGTACAACTGTGGGTGGTGATTGTGTTTTCAGGGGGGCAATACAAGCATACTCACCCCTAACAAGCAGCTCTGTTTCATCCGACACGGTGTCCGCTGCGGTCTGGACCCTGCAACCATATCTCCCAGCGTGCATCAGGAGGATGTTCCTGATCATCAAATCTGCAGAGGATGCTTGCTGAAACGGGGATGAAGTGCCAGTTTAAAACCCAGTAAATCTGTGTTCAAGGTAGTTCACAAGGGTGTTTTTGTACAGTTTGAGCAACTCTTGAATGCAGCTTCTGTCTTACAAAATTTATGTGTCCTAATACCCTCTTGTGAGGATTATCAGAACACTGCATTTATGCAATTATTAATAGGGATTAAAGAAGAGAATTTCAGGTATTTAATAACTTTGACTTTGCTTAAAGCACATTGCGCATATTTGCATGTTCAAAGAGAATTATCCCAAACCAGCACAAAGAAATTCATTAAGGAGATGAACAGAAATATTTCAGGTGGTATTGAAAAAGTCCTCTTAGAAATTAACAACTTTCTTCCCCTTCCTCTTTAGTGCAATGTAGTGACATTTGGAATATATCTCACTACTGTGCTGAAATTAAAATAATGTTGCTTGATTTTTATTAATATAGGGGAAGTTAATGCTGAATATGATTGAGAAAATATGAACAGTTTCTTACCCTTTCTGTTGAAATCTGTATGAATTTAAATCTGAAACATGCAGTATAGGCATTTCCCTTCTCAGATTTGGTGTACTTTGCTAACCAATCAATGACAGTCTTTCCTTGAATTATGTATTTCTGTCCCAAGCAATCATTCTAATTTGAGTAATTTTGATCCTAAGTGAGTAGAATTGTACCCTGCATTCAAAATAAAATCTTACTAGGGGTGTAAGTGTTGCTACTTCTCTAGCTGTGCTGGAAATTTGTCACTGAATTCACATAGATTCATATTTGCTTGTTTTTTGGCACATACTTATTCTGTGCTCATGTAGATACACTCAGATCTTTATCCCTAATCATTTGCAAGTTATGAGCCCCCACTTTATACCCAGTGGCTCATGTGTGCATGACCTTGTTCTTTGTAGGATTACGTTTCTTATCTGTTCCCATCTGTTATTTTCATCATCTACTGTATTGGTAAGATGTCCAATTTTGTACCATACAATTGACATTTGCATACTTCTTTCTCTTATGCCAAGGTCATTAATGACAAGATGAAATAGCATTCATTTCAAGATCCAATCTTCTATAATTTAGTTTTTTCTTTTTAGGCAGAAGGGTTTCTTTGCAGAACATCTTGGCACACTTCTTCAGTCAATTTTCTCTTCATTTGCATTTTTTGAACTAACTTGTCATAATATTCCATGTAGCACCAAGGCAAAATCTTGACCGAAGGATATTCACATGCAAAGAAGGAAAAGAGAGGTGGAGACATCAGGGCTGCCTCTGAGACCAAAGTGAATATGGACATGATCTATAGCTTAATAACCCCGTAGATCTAAGAGCATGATTACTGTGGGAGTGTTTTGCCTTCTGAAGTGGCCTAGATAATGATGTTGCTGGAGGGAAGATACTCAGACCAGTAAGGTCATAATGCAATTCTTATATTCTTGCTCTGGCATATCAGAAATCATAGCAGCGGAAAAGAATATCTGAGTACCTTTCAGCTCAAAATGCAAAAGAACACACACTCCTACCAGGAGTCAAATTCAGGATAAACATATTTTAAGTTGTATAACACAGAAGCATTTACTAGCTATTGAAATATGGGTTGCTCAAAATGATTAGTGAACAGGGCACAAAGCCTTAGTTATTAGAAGGATAAGACCAGAATCAGTCCACACTGGTCCTCTCTTGAGGGCAATTTACATCTAATGTGTGTTTTGTTGTTAAGTGCAAAGAATAGCGTAATGGATAGCAACTGTCTGATGTAATTTCTCAGGAGCTGTAAAAATTCTTGGCTGTCACTCTGACTTCCAGTGGGTTCATGAATGTGTGAATCCTAATATTCTTATCAGGAAAAAATATGTATTTCATCTGCACACCTATGTAACTAGGCAGAGAGGCAGCAATTGAAAGAATCGTTGCTGTAAGCGGAGAGCAGTGCAGTACAATAGATCCCCGTTAAGCACTTTTATTACAGTGTAACAGGATGTGCAGCCAGCATTCCTGAGGATGTGTGAGAGGATTAAACTCAGTGTGTATAGTATAGATAGGTATATGCTCAGACATTCGATTTTTGATCATGGGAAGTAATGATACATTTTAGCTTCCATTTCAATAAGTAGGAGCAATATTTGACCAGGACCTCTAAAAAAATACTTCATTACTGCTGTTCAGTGGCATATATAAAGTGGTCTTCATTAATTTTACAAATTCTTGCAAGTCTTGAAAGACAGATTATTTGTTGATTAGTTTAGCTGCTATAGAGACGCTCTAGGCCACAACAAGGTCTGAGGAAGGTTGAACCTATGCGCTGGCCTTCTAAGTCTTAAGAAAATTTCTGCACCTTGTCATTACAGTTGCTGTTTAAACTTGAACAGTTGCAATCCATTAAAAAAAAAAACAAACTGCTAAGTGGGAATGCAGCAGACACTCATTAAGAACATTGTCTAAGGTCAGAAACTTTGTCTTCCACTTTTAGACTTCTCTGTTTAACAAAAACAGGGTGACATGGGTGGAAACAGTGTAGTAAGGTCTCTCACTTGGACTAATATGATTCAGAACAGCTTGGTGTATCAACAGCTATGTGATTTCAATTTTATTCAGAGCTGAAATTCGTGGTCGTTAAATTTCTTTGTCTAGATCTAAAATTTTATTCTATTAAGTGTATGTTTTTAAAAGATGATTTTTACTTCACTAATTTTATGCTCTTGTGACAGGCAATGTTTTGCAAGGAGTACATTATTTCAAAGTAGCATTTTGTGAGAAAAGTCCACATTCCTTGGTGTTCTGAGTATCATGTATTATGCATTTAATCAAGTATCAAAAGTACTTGTATTTTCTCAGTATAAACTTCTAATGTGTGAAACATATACTGCATTTTACTGAAGCTAAACCAGAACAAAACAGATAGGTTCAACAATCAACTTTTAATGGTTTTCAGGAAAGCTAAGAGTATATATTTGAATCACATCAGCTGTAGACCTAATGTAACCCTGAACATCCTTTTGGTCTTCATTAAGCAGCAAATAAATAATACTAAAACTTACAATGCTATCTGTCATGATTAATGTTTCTCTCTAGGACAACATTGTACCATTCATATTATGCTCCCAAGCATCTCATTCATCAGCTTCTAGACAGCTCCGGTGCTGAATGGTATGTCAAGCTATGGCCCTCTCTGCTTCAGTGCAGTTTGTTATCTGATGTCATAGTCACATCTACAATATATCTAATTAGCTTTACCTGTAGGTATTGCTTGAATCAATTTTTTGCTAAAATTGGTACCACTTATAGATTAACATTTGCTTTTGCAGTGGAGATACTTCCCCAAACTCAAAAAGGCTCCAAGGAGCATATAATATGCACACTTTGCTCAATAGAAATGACCTCATTGCATTTGTCTTTTGCACTCATTGTCCTAAGGTTGGGGGTTTGCAGAGGAAAAAAAAAAAAAAGGACAATTTTCAGAGAATTTACTGTTGGGGAATTAATACTTATTCAGCCATCTCAAATCCCCACAGAGAGGAAGTTGTATGTGGAGTTGTAAGTTTCTATCTCATAAATCTGAAGAGGTTGTTGTGAGAGACTGAACTGTTAATTATTACTGACTCAAAAAATCACCCACTTAATCACCCTAGTGCAGAGGGAGGTACACACCATCCCCAGAGGCTACAGCTGGGTGTTGGACTAGATAAGGGAAGAGGCTGATAAAAGGCAAATCCTGCAAATTGGTATAGTGCTTTTTATCATGCCAAAGTCCTCACACAAGTGGTTAATCTTCGAAAATTCCCTTCAGGAGAAGTACCAGCACATTCACACCGCCTCAAGGTGTTCACCCCTTCTTGTGGACCATAACTGACTCAGCTTCACTGATGTAAGAGGCAGCTGTGATGCCTTAGTCTTAGAAGGTGTTATAAACCATCAGTCTCCTGAAGTGTCCAGTGACCCAAAGTATTATGTCACCTGGTGTAAAATTCCCTGCCCCAGGGGTGGTACTTGGGAATTCTCACCTGAACCTGAGTAAATTTAAACCCAATGGATTTTGTCTTTCACAGGCTTCTCCACCCCTCATAGCCCAAGACAGTGAGTATCACCTTGACAAGACCAGGACCCTCACAACTGAGAAGACCAGAAGAGAACTAACAGGATCCATGCAGTGGTGATATATTTTCTGTCTTTCTGTCATTCTCTCTCTGTCCCCCTCTACTGTTTTTTTGTATTTCTTTTTATCTCTCCCTCTCTACCTCACATTTACTGTTTAATAAAAATCCATACTGATGACTTTGACATATGGTCTTGTTTGCACCTGAATTTGGACAAAGTCATCTCTCTAATTTTAATAACCAGATCTTAACGGTTGTGAGTTGCTTTACAATAAACAACTTTTACATATGGTTCTTTGAATGAAGAGAATTAAACTATTCTTCCTGTGAGAGTGAGTTCATTGTCCTTTACCAGTTGCTAGGAAACCTCTCTGTTAATTTGTCCATAAGTTTGCTGAGTTTTTATCTCTAAACCAAGGCAGCCCATTCAGTGTATCCAACCTTTTCTTCTGAAGGCTTTGCACAAGAACAATCTCTAATCTGCCTGTATTTGAAAAGGAGCTCACAGTTACACCCTAGAGCCCTTTCTTAACATCTAGTAAGTCTTCTGTTCCCTTCTGCCTACCTCTTCCTTGGATGAATTACACTTTGAGTTGATTATTACATAATTTATCACATATGTTCAAACTATAGAATCATATGTGGAAAATATATATGAAACATCATAATCTTGTCATTGTATCAAATCCAGCTTTCATTTAATCTGCTTCTAATATTGCTCATTGTCCACACTGATTGTCATACTTCCCTTCTGCACTCCCAACTGCAGTTCTTTGAATGTAGCTGCAATTTAACTTGGAAAGAGGGACAAAAAACCAAAGAAGTTCATAATACTGGACAGTCAGTAGAGATTACATGGAGACCCGCAGCTCTCAGCTTCTGCATTGCAGATGCTTGGGGACTAGAAAATTTGCCTAAAATGTGCAGAGGATTCAGGTTGGGAACTCAGCCTGGACAATATGCAATGAAAAACTATGTCTGGGGAAGAATATGTCTTAAAAAGGTAATGAGACTGTTACAAATGATCATGACTCAACAAAAGCTTAAATCAAAAGGAAGAGTGGGCAAACAGTGGCTGCCATTGCAGGGGAACTTTTATGATGAAAGCCTAAGGGGAGTTTGAGTCATTTCTTTATTATGACTACAGGGGTTTATCGAGGTTTGTTGCCTGTCATCTAAATCTCTTGACAGTGAGAGGTGAGGATGCTTTCCTGAAAAGTGATTTTTATACAGAAGAGAGTGCTTGGGAGGTACTAAAAGTCTAAAAAGATTCTATTCTGAATAAACTCAGAACAGTAAAGCAATGGTGTATAGAGTAAAAAGGACTAAGATTTGATCCTAAACAACAACCTGCATTGTTAATTATTCAATTTAAATTATTATTTAAAATATATGGGTGTTTTTACATATAACACACAGGCTAAGTGAATTCCTTACTCATATGTTATTTCATTTAGCAAAATAGTCTTTATTAATGAAATTCAGTTAGATTAAATTGAAATTTTTTTCACAGTTTTTTTTTTTATATTTGAATGGCAATGGAGTTTATTTTTGGTAAATTTATCTGAAGCAAGGCGATGATTGTACAGAATAACCTTATGGCAATGTTATTAGTGTGCCATGAACAGTAAGTGAAAAACAGCAATACAATAAAGTTCTTTTAAATTATGCTGACAATTTATATGAACATGATGATGGATTGTTGGCTTCAAGCCAAATTCTGTCCATAATGCATTTAGGGCAATTTAAGTGCCATTTCATGCAAATTCTCAGGTTTGAACACATCAACCACTTGTCTGTCTACTGCTTATGATGATTACAAATTGCAAATATTTAATCTGCTAGGAAGCAGCAGATTTCTTGGTTGATATAGTGATAATGGAAAATTATATTCTGAGCTCTGTCTTTTAATCATATAAGCATATTTGGAACAAAGAAGATTAAATAATTGTGATCAGTTTTGTTGTGATTAATGGTGTGTGGTAATGTAATAATGGTAATGTAATAGTGTCCAGGCTGATGCGGATTGATTGAGGGATACCTGATAAAACACAACTTGCATTTTCCCTGTCTATAAGAAGTTAAAAAGATGGTTTTAGGGTTCTGAATGCATAAGAATCATCCAGTGAAGTGTAGACCCTTTGAGTAACAGTATTTTTAACAGTTTGCATAGACAAGGTAAGAATTATGGTTAGTGTTGTTTTGGTGAGCACAGTGGAGTGTTGGGAGTGGATAGAGAAAACTTGATTTAGCTTGAAATGATTCAAATGCATATCAAATGCATCTTGAATTGCTGGAAATGAATTTGATTAATTTTATGGAAAGAATGCAGAAAAAGAGATGAAGTTAAATTAATATTAGATGTCAGATGGTGTGTCATGTACTGAGGTAGTATTGTGAAATCTAGGGATTAAAGAAAACATGAAAAAAAGCATTGAGAATGGGAAGAAATGGGAAAAGAGATAGAATATGAAATTACAAGCTTGAGGACAGAGAGACCCACTACAGTCATGTTGCTAAATTCATCTTCTGTATCTGAAATGTTATTACCGGGAGCAAAAAGGAAGAATAGACCTCTTGATGCTCCCTCCAGTGCAGTAGATGACTATGAAGATGATGATGATGATTTTTTGCAGTTTTTTTCCCCCCTAGTGTGGTAACATTTTCCTTGGGATCTACTTAAATTTCCTATTTGTTAATGTTGATTGGAATATGTTAATTAAGAGCAATTGTTACACACTGATGGATGGTGAAGATTCTAAGTATGTGGAAAATATTTATGAAGTATTTATATGAACATTAACGACTTTGCTGCATGCATTGGTTCGGTTTACAAAACAAGAGACAAAGAAAGGGAGCAAGAGGGAGAGGTGTGTTTCAGGACAATGAGAACTTCGTCCCATGACACTTCTCTGTAACAACACAATTGGGGTTTGCAAGTGCAACGCCTCAAGAATAAAACCAGATTAGGAGTGTAAGAACTGCAAGGGAGAAATACTGCCAGGAAGGCTCTGGAAAGCATTGCCACAGCAGCTGAGGAGGAAGGCTGCAGAGCTCCAAGTGTAAAACAGACAGTAGAGCTGTAAATGGAAGCTGTAGCCTTAGGAAGGCTGATATTGATCAGTTGTTCAAACAATCGGCTCTGCTGTTATAGCCCAGATTAACACTGTGCCAAGCAGTTAAATGATCCATCAGCTCCAAGTAAACAGGGGAAAGAATGAACTGTCATGAAACATCTTTTATTTATCCAACGATTTTTTGCATTAGAATGCTCCTAGTAAACCAGGAAAGGTACAAAATACTTTAATGGAGCAAATCAGTGGAAAATTTCCCTGTATTTCATGACTTATTACAAAAATTTTTAAAGAAAAATTGGTATTCAGGAATGTTAAGAGGCTCACATCTTCCAAAATAATTGGTTATCTCCCTTTTGTAAAAAAAAAAAAAATTAAATAGAGATCATAGCATTGTTAAGGTTGCAAAAGATTTTTAAAATCGAGTATCACTGTTAACTCAGCTGTATTCACCCCAGTACCACATCCACATACATCTGTTTGAACACTTCCAGGATTGGTGATTCCACCACTTGCTTGGGCAGCCTGTTCCAATGCCTGACCACCCTTTCAGGAATATTTTCTAACATCTGATCTAAATCTCCTCTTGTGCAACCTGGTCACTTCCTCTCATTTTGTCACTTGTTACTTGGGAGAGGAAAACCGATCTCCACCTCACTACAACCTCCTTTCAGGAAGCTATAGAAGGCAATAAGGTCACCCCTCAGCCTTCTTTTGTCCAGGCTACACAAGAAAAAATGCTACTTATCGCTTCTCTCCATTGCTCTCTATTCATAGCCAAAGCCACAAGCACTTGCATGCAACATTGATTCAAGGAAATATTTAGAGTGTCTCTTTCTAATGCATTATGATATAAACTCAATCAATTCACTAGAACTCTTTATGTCCTGTAAGCAACACATGGTAAGACTGTGGTCTTCATTGTGTTTGGACTTTGGTTTGTAGTTAGCCATCATAAGACACAAATTCCAGAAATCCTTATTCCATTTATTACCCTACATAATTTACAAAAAATATTTTATTACCAAAAGACAAGAGTTGGTTTTTGTTTTTTTTTTTTTAACTGCTTCCGATCACTCAAATATGCAACTGCTGTAGCATGACAAGAGGGCAAAACCCGATAATGAGCACAGGGCTGAAATATCCAGAGATTAGAGCTGACAGTTATGGCTGTGTTCAGCCTCTTCCATCAGCAGGAACGGATTGCAACAAACGGTGAAACAAATTGGTAGCAATGAGGTAGATGTGGCAGCTTTACCCTGAACAGAAATTCTCTCTGCATAGAAGACAAATATTCTGCAAGGTTTTTGACAACTATTGCTGTTTTCCACACGTGGGGAAGAAGCAGGGGTGTTAAATATAACTCCAATTTAATTAACCTTGTTTGGGTTTACATCTGATAAACAGGAAAGACATTAGTATTAACAGCCTGCTGTTTTAATTGATTCCAAGTAGTGTAGAATTTAGTGCTTCCTATTTAGAAAATGCTTAGGAAATTTTAATCTTAATTTCTGAAACATGATTAAAATACTACAACAAATTAGGGAGTGACTTGAAAATATAAGGAAAGGTGCAAATTTATACACTTTCTAAACTTCTAGGTTATCAGATTGAAGTCTCCAGTACCAAGCAGAAATTAAATGCATTGTCCGATCTGTGTCTACTGTCCTTTGTTAAGTGAAACAGTGGATTTCAATCCTCTTCCATGTGAACACTGTAAATTATAAATGACAAGTTGTACTTATTGCTTCCCTTGGTGGCAGTTTCAGCTAAGGTCGAAGTCCATAAAGATATTCAGACTAAAACTCTTTCCTGAGTCTGAAAGGTACTCATGCAGGTCAAGGTGAGGGACATTCAGAGCAATGTTGTTGCTTACCAGGCTGTGGATAGCCACAGTAAATAATTTTCTTTGGCTGCTATAAAAACTGAAGGCCAATAATGATTGGACTACAAAAACAGAGTTGAAATGACAATAGTTAGGTGAAAATCTACTGACAAAATCAGATATTTCGGAAAGAAAATATTTAGATTGAAATAACTCTATGAGAAAATTAAGGTTAGTAGAGATCTTAGAAAAGAACATTTTGAATAGAATTTTGAGTTAGAGTTTTAGATTTGGCACAATGGACAGAAAATCAAAGTTATTCTAATAAAAACAAGCAGGCCTATACTTTCTGTGCTCACTGTTGCTAGAAGAAAATTTTGGAAATTCAGATTTTCATGCAAAACTGTTTCTATTAATTGCATAGATTATTCCTCACAGAACCTAAAATGTTTTCAAGTCTTTTGTTAGAGAAAGTAATATTTTACCAATGCCAAAGGATTCTGGGTTTATGTAACCCTTCTCATTGTTGTTCTTCCACCAAATGTACTGTGGAGTCACATACACAAAACATTTGAGTTGTTTTCCTTTCCTAGACTGCAGTCTGCAGTCACTCCAGTGGCATTCAGCTGGTCTCTTTTCCTTAATATTCCATTCATGCACAACTTGACATCCTTACCAAACTTATCTATTTGCCAGGCAAATCCTTGAGGTATCTAAATTGGTATAGGTACTAAATCCCTGATAGATCAGTAAAAAATAGCAAAAATACCTTCTGTTTGTATAAAAATTATTTCTCAATATGAAAAATTATAACTTTTTTTTTTGCACAAAAGCCTCTGATATAATTTAAAATAAGCAAAGTAATATTTATTATTAAGATAAGCTTTTCTTTTTAATTGCAATAGCTAGAGATCATGCAATTTTAGCAAGTGAAATGAATAGCCCAAATAAATGTTACTTTGGTGAAAGCTTTTATAACACTACATTAAGCATCAGGATGCTCATCATACTTAACCCTTGGGTCTGCCACAGTGACAGTATGAGCAATGCAATCAGTGATGAGAAGTTTACAGTGGTTTTGTTATTAAAATTTGTTTATTTAAATAAAGTTCAATTTGTCAGGCTTTGAAATGAATAAACAAACCACAGGCAAGCCTGAACATGTTTTTATCTGATGATGTATCAGTGCATGCAGAAAAAATGGACATATAGTCTATGACTTCATGCACACAAAAGATATTATTTTTCTTAAATGTACTCCATTAAAAAGTTTTTTGTTCAGGATCAGCTCATGCAATTTTGAAGTGTTTCATTCGGAAGAGAAAAAGAAGAAATATAGATAGGATTCTCCCAAACTTCAAGTTCCTATTTCCTCCATTCATAAACCTACAGCTTTAACACATTGTGTATCTCATCTTTGAAACTGGATAGGTTAAAGGAGATTAGATGACAATGAAAAACAAATTTTGTCTTCCTTTGTCCTAGTGCTTGGTCATGCTTTAGGTTTTAGTGAAGAAAAGTAATACATTTTCAACCTTGTGATTAATTTCCCATGCTTAAGCAGTTAACAGAAATGATATTGTGATACAATTGACAACATTCCACAAATGAGTAATTCAGAGAATTGTATTAAAACATCAAAAAATTTCTGTATTACCACAGTTGCTGTTACCACTTTCAAGTTTTGCATCTCTCAACTGATTCAGCTTCATTTCAGGACAATAAAAATCAAGCTATTTTAATCACTACATTCAAAGAGTGTCAAAAGATGTGTCAAAAGATGTGTCACATTATATTCCCAACAACATTCAGAAAATTTCCACGAGGATTGTCCTAAAAGGGTTGTGTTCCCTTACTTCTGTTCTGAAGTAGAGTGTTCCTCCCCACCCCTCATCTTGCCTGTAATGTGCTGGCGGCTATTTTTAGCCCTCTTCCTGTTGATCCAAGCCTACACTTCTACTCTCTCTTTAGGATGAAACCCAGAAATATCTTGACATTTAAATGAATTAGGAGTGCAAGTTAAAAAAGCATAGCCTGACCATCTTGTAAAGGCAAATGGAGATAGTCCAGTCTAAAAATGATGCTTCATTTTGGTACCTCTTCAAAATTGTATATTATTTCACTGTTTCAATACTACTTTAACAGTGACAAGGTAGGATCTAATTCTCTAATATTTTGCAAAATGTGTAATGCCTTTTTTCCAGACTGATTATATACTCTGATCGGCTGAAGTTTGCAGTTGGTTGTAAAGTATATCTTATGAAAAAAAGTGGTATGACTCTTGGGGATGATCCTGTGCAGAGACAGGAGTTGGACTTGATGATCCTGATGGGTCCCTTCCAACTCAGCATATTCTGCGATTCTATGATTAGTACTATTTTCACTTAGCAAACTGGAGGTGACACTCTAACAACAGAGTGAGAAGGACGTCACAAACTCAAATAGCTGGTTAAATATATCAAGTTTTGGCCAAATTTTAGTCATGTCAGGACAGTTAAAGGAATCTAATTTTAGTGAGATTTTCATGAATATTTTTCTGAAAATAGTTTCAGTATTTCATCTTTGGTTGCTTTGAATAAACCTTACTTCTATCAGTGTGAGGACTTTCTCTTGTAGAAATGAAATGAATAAAGAATTCTTGTTGAAAGATCTACAAAATCCTATTTTTCATTAAATGAATTACATTAAACTAGCTTTACTTTGACATGAGATAGGAAGTTACTTTGAATATTTGCTAGCCTGTGGATTTTTCCCAGTGGTTACAAATTTCCTTTGAAGAATGATGCTGAAATGCACTGAAAGAACCCTGTAATATGCTTTAGATTTCAATTTTTTGGGAGTGACTTGACGATAAATTGTAATCATAGGATGTTTTCTTGAATCAAAGAATGATCTTGAAGTCAAAAAAAGTGATAATTTTCCTTCTTATATAAATAATGTTATATTTTAAATGTTGTATTCTTCAGATGAAGATAACTATGGTAAGAACCTTCACACTAAATGTACCTTACTAATGTTGTTCAATTAAAAGACTTACTAAAGCAAACTCAATTTTGAAAAAACAAACCCACCACCAAGTGAATATGACTTCCACAAAGAGTATGACTTCCACAAATGCAAGCAGAAGAATAAATTGATTGCAGCTGACAAGGTTTTTATGCAAAGTTAGGTTTCCTACATTGTACTCAAATAAGATACATTAAATTTTAAAATTCCCTGGCCTTTGTGAACTTCATTTTTGTCTGTTAACTTAGCATGAATGTTTGATTTATATTTCATTAATGGGAAGATTGAGTTAAATGACTGTAGATTCTATTTCCAAACTTGTTCACATTAAGAGATTTCTTTCTACTAAGAAAAGTTCAAACCATTTTACATGAGACAGGTTTGAATTACTTTATCATACCATTTGATCATATGAAACTATTTTTGAATCAAGTAATAATGTTTGAAATTGGTATGCCTATTTTTGTCCATGTGATTCTTACTGACTTAAATAATAGTTGCACAGTTAAAATGTACCTCAGGCAGGGGAATTGGTAAATATAGTCTTTGCTATTCAGATTTTAAAATATATGCTAGGCAAATAAAGCATTGGGAGGTGAGGGCATTTCAACAGCCGTGTTATTTGTGAGAAAAACATCAATGCTTATAGGATCCTTTCTGCATTAAAATTGGCGGGAATGTAAGTAGGATTTGATGAAAACTCCTTTCTGTTCCCTCACAAAGATTATCATATACATCATTAATAACAGGATGCATAAGTTCAAATTTAATATCTTCTTGATGAGAACTAGTAGGAGTAATTCTAGTGGTCTGCAGTTTACACCTCCTCTAACTAACATTTCTTTCCAACATTACTGAAACCAGTTGTCTCTCATAGTCGGAGTCTGGTAAATGGAAGACATATAAAAGCATGCAAATTTCTATCAGTTCCCGGCAGAGAGGTGACAAATGCATAGTCACTTACTGCCTTGATGCTTTCAAAGTGTCCACCTTCTTTTTCAAAGTCAATTGGCTGCCCGTTGAGTGTCCAATAGAAAGTGACATCAAGTGTGCTGTCATGAAGTGCTTTGCAACTGAGAACGATGCTTTCTCCAACTGTCAGCTCAATCTTCTTGGGAGTCAGCTCTATTCTTGTAGGTTCTTGAAATAGAACAGCATTAGGGACATTCAGATGGAAGCCTAGCTATAGTGCCAGACCAAAATAATAAGACTGAGTATTGCTCACTCTACTCAGAACTTATATTTGCTCTTAGTTTCAATTACAGACTGTCAAATACTGAAATATATTCATATTACACACTGAAGTATGACAGTGGGGATCACAAGGTACAGACAGTTTCACGGGATCAATAAGGCAGAATCCTAAACAACAATCCATAGGCATCTGGGATGGACTAATTAATTAATTTTATTAGTCTCAGGAAAAGCTGTTTTTTTTTTTAAGACTGAAGTGCCTGGAATCTTGTGGTTGCATGAAAATTTCAGCTTTGTCACAAAAAATAATAAAGGATGTTTCCTACAGTCAAAAAGACTGGAACACCTGCAAACAAATACATGATCCCGTATGAATTCAGCTGAAAAATGAAAAAAATGTTGTTTGGAAATGGATCGTTACTTAGTGCCTTTGTATTAATAAACTTCTAAGGTGCTATCTTTCTCTGGATTTTATACAGAGGCAGTTACAACTTTAATTCAAAGGTTTGTTCTCATGAAGAAAAAGGTAGGGGGTAAATGAGTTCCCAAAGCTGAAATATCTTGAAAGGGGTATTAATTCCTGTACTTATAACAGTATTTATAATTTGACTGATTTAATAGATATACTACCTCTTATGACACATCTACAATGTAACATCTGGAGTATGCAATCTGCTTCAGGAATAGGATGCTTGACCAGATGAACGTTAGCCTCCCTAGCTTGTTGGAAAAGCATTTTAATTCTGCCTGTAGAATAGAGTTTTATGGTTGGTTGGGGATTCTAAGTAATATTTTATATTTAAATATTAGTCAAAAGAAGTCATTCTTATCGTCAAAGCATGTTTCATACCTTTAACTGATATTGATGCAATGATTTCTGCAGATCCAAATACATTTACACCTTGGCATAAGTACCGTCCTTCATCAGACTTGGAAGCATTCAGGATTCGCAGGCTCCCATGTGGAAGAATAGTTATCCTGGAAAGGATAAATACATAAATATATAAATATCTCACCTCCTAGCAGCCAAAATTCCATGAAGTTATCTTTCAGAGATAATAAATAGAATTAAGGACAGTTGCCTCTGTAGCAAGGAATGATGAAGATGATAACTGAATTATCTTCTGTTTCAAAAATGTTTTAATAAATCCATTTTACTACTCCCTCTTTAATTCAAAATTTTCATGGAAGCATCAGTGGGTTAGTATCCTTTGACACTTATTAGTGGTGAATTTTAATGAAACTTTTGTAGAACAGTAAAAAGGTAAACCTTCATAATTTGTCTTTAAAATTTCACCAGTATATTATTGTCAAATCACACGGCAATATCAAACACAGACTGTTCCATCTAGAAAAAAAAACGACCTTAGAAACTGGGTCTGAGAAGAAAGGGAAGCAAAATGCAAAAGAAGACCAGAAAAAAACTCCATAGAATTAATTGTATTTGATCAAAACATGATTTATGGCATCACTGCACAATGTAGTAAAGGGACTTAAATAATCTCTGCTTTTCTTGTAGATGACTTTAATTTTTTTCTCTGAGTCTGTATAATTGTGGCTCCACTACACCTCTTTTTAAGTTACCCCACTGAAGCATACTCAGGAGAAATGTTGTTCAACCTTTCACATTTAAGTGTTTCAAATTTTGGTTTAGCTGACAAAATATTAATCATAAAGACCATGAAGCTGTGTGAAAATTAACACTTTTTTTCTGTTCTAAAATGACAAAGACCCTGAATTTATTCTATCTTAAATCTGCAGCCCTGGAAGAGCAATAAATAACCATGGCTCCTTTCCTGACAGAGAACGATAAGCCTAAAAGGAATATGGTTACACTTACACGGCATTTAAGCCAAGCCCTGCTTGCAGGTGTTGTGTATCCTTTCCCAGGTTAGGTAGTTATGGCTGTCTCAAAGGTCTTGGGAGATGTAGGCTGGGAAGCATGGACACCAGAAATAGATAATTCTCAGCAAATACTTTCAGGTGTCCCACAGAAGTGGAGGAGGAGATGGAGTGCATCTTTCTCCCATACTGGAAACTAAGGCAAGACCTCTGTGTTAGAGAATGTAACTAAGTAGGTGGGTATCTCTTCCTCAGTGATAGTTGGATTTTTAGATATACGTCTCCAGAGAGGACTGTTACAGTAGTTACTGACACAGGAATCCCTTGTTGAATCTATGATCAGAAAGCATGGAGGGTACAATGTTGTGTTTAACTTTTGAGATATTTAACCAGGAGTATGGCACTTTTGACAAGTCTGGATTGGGCTCTTTAGCAGCTGAAAAGGGAAGAAATTCCCTTTCTAGGCTGGATGTGGTGCAAAGCTGTTACCTTTGATTTATAGTGGGAGTGATTTACCAAAGTTTTAAGATTCAATAATGTGCTCAAACTAAATCACTATTATGAGACTGTGTATCTTCTTCTTTTTTGTTCTCTTCTCCTTTTTTTTCCTCTTCTCATTTTTTCTTTTCTTTTTTCTTTTTTTTTTTTTCTCCCCTCAGGAAAAAGAATAATATCCCCTATTTTCTTATTCTGTGAGAAATGGTGGTTTATTATCTGAGGTTTATAAACATTATGGTGGAGAACACAGAATTGCATTTCAGTGAAAAATGTGCTTCTGTTTGCTTCAGATGTGAAACCACTCACTGCTCTCAGCAGACAGCAGAAGAAAATAATGGCTTCAAAAGTGAATGGAGTAGAGGAACGACATGTCAACTCTAAGGTTCACCAGTGCAACTTGAGAATGCATCTTGCATCTTGCTCTAAACAAAGATACATCAGTATTGGAGTCACATTATTTGTCTAAAAGTAATTTTATAGCAAGTTTTATTACATTAAGCAAATGCCTCTGCATCAGTTTTGAGGTTTTGGATTATTTTCCAACAAATAAGAAGGCCTGAAACTTTGTTATGGTATGTCACAACTTTGAAGAAACACTCTGCTTTAGAAAATGAGAGTGATTCAAGTTTCCTTCATTTACTCTTGATACAATTAAAAAAAAAATAATTCCTATCAAGATTCTCAGTTTTCAATGCTCTGAGAACATCTTATCGTTTGTATGACAATAGCCTTTGCAGAACAGTAATAGTTTTCATCAATACACTAACAGACTCAGACAAATGAAAGGACATTCCTCTAATATTTGCAAATTATAAAAGCTTATTCACAGCTTAAATTCTGATATAAAACTGTTTCTAGATTCTGAGATTGGAGGAAAAGAAAGTTAGATGCATATGGAAGATTATCTAAGGAATCTTATGTATATTGTCAGTTACATTTCTATTTAGCTAAAAGCTTTTGGTATCCATGAAGAAAAGAGTAATCACTCAATCAAAGGAATTGCAAACAATTTTGCTTATTAATTATTTGGCTTAGAAATTAATATTTTCCTTAAAGTGCCCAGCACTCATCTGTACTCCCTTTTTTTTTTTTTTTTGTGTGTGTGTGTTTGGGAAAAAAAGCCAGAGGCCTGGTTATGATGGAAACTGAAATGCTTTATTTATTCATATAACACTTGCTGCACACAGCAGGAACATAGACTTCTCCTCCTTTCCTGTCAGTATCTCTCAGTCATGAAGAGAGATGTAGATGAAGACCACCTGTGTAGAATGTCTACATATTTTAATAAAAAAAAAATATATAGCAAAAAGTCTTTTAACATCACAAATAGAAGGGAAGTAAAGAGAGCAGAATAGGATTGGGGTAGAATTAAGGATAACTCCGGAAAAATACAGCCCTCATTTATTAACTAGTTAGCAACTGAGGAAAATATGATGATAGATGAATGAATAGAGAAAGGATGGTTGAGAGATCAATTTGATAATTTGGAGATTATTGTATTTAAGTATAAGGAAAACTCATTGTAATCCAAAAGGAGGTAGATGTTGTCCATACAAGGTCTCTGCAAAAGTGGCGCAAAACTAGTGTCTCCCTAGAAGAAAGTTTTCATCTGTCTAATAACATGAAGAAAAAGAGATGAGCATAATGTCTTGATGTCAAAAAGCCTGCTGACTTAAGATCAGCTGCAACAAAGATTTTAGCAGTAATTATTAGGAAAGAGTAATCAAGATATGACAGCAAATGGACTTGAGAATAAAATTCAAAATGGGTTAACTTAAATACACTGTATGAGAATAAATTTATAATGTTTAATGAGAAGATGTATTTTCTAGATAAAATAAGTGCAGTTTTAATCTTCTGTGGGTTTCAGGCATGATTTTCATACAGGTTTAATACAGAAATTAAGAAATTAAGGATTGTTAAGAAACTGGTTGAACAGAAGAGAATTTTTTTTGAAAGAGAAATTGGGTTTTATTACTATTGTTTTATATTTTTTAAAATTACCAGGATACAAAAATACTGCTAAATATCTGGTTAAATAAATGGTTGACACAGCAGGATCAACATTTCAAACAGGAGACCTTTAATAACTGAAGAGCAGATTCATAGAATAATATTAGTTGTGACTCTGAACTAAAAGAACCATGCAGCACAGGCAAATGCAATCCTAGAATGTATCAGATACCAACCTGCATCTCATTACAAAAGTATTAATACATGAAATGCTAAAGAAATATAATAAGGAATGTAGGAAATTTGATCATCAGTATTCAGAAAGATTAACTCTAATCATGCTGGCATTTGGAAGGATCATCAAGATGACCAGGAAGGAAAGAAAACCTTTTGTTCTAAAGGGCTGTTTGTGAAATTAAAACTAAGGTGTCTGGATGTGAGATGAGTTTCTATTTTACATGTAAATTCATGGATCTTGTCAACAGTCAATGGAACTTCTACTAAAAGTAAAAAAGTGTAGATGTCTAATACTCATTGTAAATCTCTATGCTTTGACATCTCAGCCTGGAACTGAATCTCACCCTCAAATCTTGAGTTAGTTCCCCAGACCTGACATTGTTTGTTGTACAAAATCCCAGCTGCCGTATGACATGGAAATTAATTTCACCACTGTCCTCACCTGGGTTTGGCTTGTAAAATGAAACAGTGTGAGCACATGAACAGCAGTTGATACTAAACTAAGAGGGATCCTTGAGGAGCTAATTGCTTTTCAGCTAAAAATATGAATCCATCTATGAAATAGGACTACAGATATTCCGAAGAGAAACTTTAGACAGTGGACAGTGTCGATAGGGTCAACTTTTTGCTTCTCCTATTGATCCATGCTGCCTGTTCATGGATAGCTGTAAGACACCCGCATAAGTCTAACAAATGTGACAGAAGATCTGTGAGAGGATGTAAGTGCTCAGAGCACAGACATAGAAATCAATTAACCAAAAGCTTCACTGCCATGAAGCTGAAACCCCTCAACAAATTAATATTAATATATAAATTAAAAAAGCTAAATTGAAATTGAATGTGAATTTCAAAGTGTGTCTTATATCTCTGCATATTACCATTTTCTGCTCTGTTTGTATCAGAAATAGTGCAGTTGTTGGATGCCCAGATTGCAACATCTATGGTTTTATTGTCCAGAATATCAGCAAGATTGGACATGCATATTAGTAGCATTTCTATAGTGTCAATTTTGCTAATGACAGCATAACCCAGTAAACTGGCTTGAGAACTGCTACAAAGCTATAGAAACATGAATGAGACTATAAACTTTTTTCTGTAAGGCTTCAGTATTCTACTTAGATTAACACTGTAAGGTTGCAAAATACTCAGTAGCTATAGTTTTTAGACAATATTTTCAAATAATTATTTTCACTGTAAAAATATTCACAATCTAGTCAAAGTTTATATTCAGCAGTAACACTTTAGATTGGAAACATTCTTAGTATATTTGTTTAAACAAAAAATTGCATTGGCTCACTCATATCAATAATTTTGTCAATTTTTTTCTTCTTTTACCAATGAAGTGTGTACCATAGAGAACAAGTCCTTGATAAAGAATGTGCTGTTTATCTGGAAGGATGAAATTTCCTGCTGTTTGCATATGAGATGTTGACGTGAATAGAAAGGTCTCTGAGACCATGTGTCTGCTAAGAAGCTGCTGGATGGAAATTAGGCTCATAAAAAATGCTGAACCTTTGCTTATAGATGATGTTTGGAAGTTCTTTATTCTGCAGTCTGAAATGTCTTCTCTTAATCACTGCTGACTGATGGAGAGGCAAGGAAAAGTTCTGATGGAGGTGAACAGAATGGAACATCCCCACAAATATGAATGACAAAGTTGAGGTTCCTTTAGCTTTCATGTGATTTAGAGAAGGGGCATGGGTAGGATATGATATGTAAGAGTTTTTTGTATGGAGAGTTTTGCATGAGTTCTTTTTTACAGTATTTCCATTAAAAGGTTGCAAGCTTTATCCTTCCAGCTGCTTTGTTTCCAGAAAACTTGTAAGAGTGACCATAGTCTTTGGTCTTCTGTTGAGGGGAAGGAGAAAAAATGAGAAATACAGACATCATTGTTTAGGTATTTTAAAAAAAAAAAAAAAAAAAAAAAAGATCTATTCCACCCACCATATTGCTGTGATCATTTTCCCTTTGTTTAATTCTTAAGTATAAATGACATGTATTAGCAGTGTAGAAACTTTTACTGTTCCACTGTCTTCCAGAAAGAAAATTAATTCATTAATATGCAGTACTACTCACCACAGAAATTCTCAGATATTATTTACAGCTAGTAGAGGACATACTATTGTATATTGGAAATTTACGCTGGAAATTTTCAGCCCTCTAACACCAGGAACAGTTTTACCTTGACCCACCAGGGCCAGGATGTGCATTTGTTGTCCATATCACATGTTAAATCAGTGAGCAGACAATTCCATCAAGATTAAGGTAACGAGAAGTGGAAACTATAATTTTTATTCTGTTGCATCATTCATAGCTGATTCTCAAAAACAGATGTCTTGATGTTGTGGCTAGGAACTGTTTCTGGATGCTGAAGTAGCTGAGCAGTTGAGCAGCAAACATTGCAATTGCTACACAACCTTCAGATTTTAGCGAGGACTTGTTGTACAGGCAACAGGGGACACTGTCTGGATCTTAATAGAAATGAATGTCAGGAAACTTATACTTGGAGCTTTATATTCTTTAAATAAAAATTACAGAATAAGAAAAAATAGAAGTCAAATGTGTGCCTATTTTTGGTGGGGAGGAAGAATTAGCAGTGAGTAGTTTGATTAGGCTATACACACTTGTATCTTTGTCTGTTTCCAATTAATTTTTTTTGGTACTATATTTTGGCTTTCAAAATAAAGGATTTTTTCATAGCACATTAGAGAAATAATCATAGCAATGAGGAAAGCATTACATTTGCAAACACCTAGTAACTGGAATTTAAAAAAAAAATTATTGGTGATTAGAAAAATTTCCCCTACATTTTTTATTTGGATCTAAAACCAGGAATATGAAATTGGTTTGTCTGCATGTTGGAAATAAGAATTTTAAAGATGAAAATGGAGAGAAGGTACACTGACTCATTTAGCCTGTGGTCCTTCACAGTGCTCTGATCTGAGCAATCTGTCATTTAACATTAGCTTGGGTTTAGGATCTGTCAGTACCCTTTAATATAGATTATAAGGAACCAGAACAAGTATTTGTAAATAGTTGAAACCTTTATTTCTCCATGAATGACTCTGAGCTATCCCATTCCCCTTTGCTTTCTCTTGCTCCTTCATAATAGAAGCACAAACCTCTAATGAAAACAGAAAATGGATGTGAGTTATTGCTATAGTAAAACTACTTAGATAGGTAAAATGACATCTACTTTATATACACTTTAAAATAATATCACCCTAGATAGAGTAATTTTATTTTAATATTTTTGACTTAATTAGAAACAAATCTATATTTGGCACATTCCCTTGGCAAAGCACAAAATTACTTGGATTTTCTTCACTTCAGATTTTCAAACATTTATGATGGTGCAATTCCTCTGTGTGATATCTTAGGTCATTGGAATATGCTAAACCTTATTATTAATGTACCACAAACTACTTCCAGCTCTATTTAAACTAATCTATGCAAACTGTCTCAGGGCAGTTTCTTTCAAAGGAGCCACAAACCAGCCTCTCCTTTTGTCCTTGCTGTTTGCTGCACAGGAACATTTGTGTGTGAAGGTCCACTGCTCTCTCTGGTGCAAATATTGTCCACACATAAAAATATAATTTCGTATGGGTAACAATAGATGTGCTAACTGGAAGTGCTTTTGTTCTAAGCACAGAGAATAAGTATGATCTCTGCAGTGCTTCTATGCAGTAAAGTCTGGAAACTACTGATATGTCAGAATTGGCATGGTCTCTCAGAGTGCTTTTTTCTTTGCACAAATCAGCTGGACATTATTACTTTAAACATTTTGTATTAATGACTTTATTCAGACCAAAACATAAGCACATAATTTGCTTTAAAGACTCTGTAAAACGCCTCTATGTCAAGGATAGAAAGCTGCTAAAACTTAAACATTTAAACAAAATGCTAAGATGTTAAACAGAATCAGAGTCTAACTGTAAATGTAACAATTTCAGTTCAGTAATCTATTATCTACAGAAATTATACAAACAAGCAGACATTTAAATTATTCTACATTTTTACTGGTATGCTCATGTAAATGTTGGTAAATATTGAAAATTTAGCATCACTTTGCTAATTGGTGCCTAGTCATGCTGCTCAAAAATTTTACCCTCAAATGTGTTTCATCTTGTGCAATGAAAAAACTGGGATTATTACTCAGAAGACATGTCAGGATAAGTGTTCCAGAAACACTTGTTCAAGAAAGTGTTAGGAAAAGCCATTTAAGGTCTTTCCTGCCCTGTATTGTAGTCCAAGGGTTCTTTTAAAAGCTTTTATAAAATACATTGAGTTTAGAAAAAATTATCTCTAAACATGCTGAGAATACTCTAAACTGTTTAAAATATTCTTTCATATTTTTTAAATTCCATATTGTACTCCTGACCCATTTAAATTTAATATCTATTTAAATATTTTAATATTTTAAATAATTAAATGTATTCCTCTTTTTTACATACTATTCCAATGTCAGAAATATTCTGCTACTTCGAAAAGGTTCCTTCTTTTCAAGGAAAAGCCTTATCACAATAATTTTCTCCATGTTTCTAAGTGACAGCAATGAATTATTAACTTATTCTATTTTTCTCAGAAGCTTTGGAAATAAGAAAGTCTTGTAGGACTGCATGATTCCCCCAGGAAAAGAAAAAATACACAGGAAAACTTTAGTTACTCTAAGATATTTCCATGTTTCACTTGTTAGCTAGAAAAGCAACATTAATACTCAAAGGCAGACTTTATATGCAAGAGGTAAAATTCAAATAGACCAGGTGCTCAAGGGGGCAGGTCTTTAGCCAGTGTAAAATAACATGATTTCATCTGAGTCCATGGTTCTATTTTGGCTCATACTACATAAAAACACCAAACACAAAACAGCAAAACTATGCTATGCTTGAGGTGTTAACATTAACTTCAGTGATATAATATGAAGAGCAGAAACTTTAATTTAATCCAAATGAGATTCTTGTAAATTGAAGACTGTTAATTAGATGTTTGCATGGGAAGTTTTCATGTGCTCAGGCCAGCAATCATCTAGCTAACGCATTATTGTTGTAAGCTCTGTAATAACATCCAGTCAGATGGAACCTGCTTTCCAATGTTGATTCATGTTCTACAGCAACGCTATGAGAATATTAGAATATTAACTGCAAGTGGTATTTTTATCTAATGCAGCAATGAAATTTCATATTTCCCACATCTCTGAAAAATTATTCTGTTAGATATACTGTTACTACTTTCATGTGAATAGAAGAACTGGGTAGAAGAGAAAAATTGATTTTCTTTTGAAGTAGACCCTTTGTCTCAAGAAAAAAGCAACAAACAGTCCTCCCTCCCCCCCAAAATCCCCACTGTAATTTGTAGTCAGTTAATATGCATTGTTTAAGACCACCATGATGGAGCTGTTTTCTACTTTGTAGTGCTCTTTCCCTTGCATACAGAGACAGCCAGTTATTTAAGCAGCATTGGGACATGAATGCTATAATCCCAAGTAAGATGCTAAATGACCAGCAGCCAAACTGATGGCTTGATGCTTGAGAAGGAAGCTGACTGTTGAGAATCAAATCCACAAGAGTGTTGTGAATCCTTATAAATTAGCTGGTGTGGAGGTCTGTGTAAAATCAAGGCTAAAATACATGCTTTCTGTGTCCCATTGATAAAATGCATCAAAACATACCAAAATACATCTATTTTTCCTGACATTTTTAGAAATAAACAGGATATGAGATTAATCTGCTCATGGTATGGAAGTGCATGGGTATAGTTTTAATGGTCTACTGATAAATGTTGTTAAGGTAGCATTCTGTTAATTTGTTACTTTTAATTTTGCAAAATTGTGATTTCAACCATCTCATATCTGTAATCTCAGTTGTAGTTCCAAGACAGGCAGATGAACATGGCAATGTCTGCCTCATCCTCACATCAAACTGACTCTTTTGTCAGCTGAAGAAGCTCTAATTGTATTTTTATCATATGGTGGGTATCAGAGACTGAAATAGTTGATGCCTTAAACATTGTTAAAGCAAAACTGTATAAATAAGCCATGAACACCACCCCTCCCTGGAGATGCCTGACTGGAACTTTGGTCTGTAAATCAAACTGCTCAGATTAGATAACGGAAACATTATTGTTCAATCTCAGGTCTGAGGAGAAGTAAACAAGACTGCGCATCCACAAGAAAGCCAAACTTAGCAGCTGTGCTGATCAACCCTGGCTGGGTTTGGGGTGGGGGAGGTCACAGCCCACAGATCCATTCTCTGAGAGCAGATTTGCACAGATTTCACCCTCAGCTGA